>OMLB01007163.1:11766-32798 GCA_900302555.1 Myripristis jacobus | reverse complement strand
AGTGAGAAGATAGTCAAAGTTGAGGCGACTGAGCAACACACACACACACACACACACACACATGCAGACATAAACCCGTGACAACTTTTGAGATTTTCTTAGATTGTATATTTGTGTGTAGTATTTTCTCCGGCTTTGTGGGTGTGTGTTGAGACGCATCAAATATTAATGGGCGCGTGGTCGCTAGTGAAGCCTCATTATCACAGTTTCTTTTCGGGGAAGAATACAGAATAGTGAATTTCTTTCGTTGCTACAACTGCTGACTTGTAGGGAAAAGGGGGCTACTAAAAATAGCCCCAAGGTTTCATGTGCTGCAAACCCATTTCGTTCCTTTCATATCCAGTGGAAGAAACTGTAGTTTAGGATAGCGTTATACTGGCTTTCCGTCATTATTTTTCAGCCTATATAACCACACTATGCAGACAAATTCATCTGGATTGTAGCTATTAATCATTCAGCCCCAGATTTTTTTTTGCCTGTTGCTGGAAAATTGTGTTAAGATTCAATACAATGGCTCCACATGCAATAATAACCATCCTGAAAGGCAAAAGGCATTAATTCCTGCCTATCATTTGGCTAATGCCTACCCATGGCTCTGCAATCAACTTTTGCAAGTCAAGTGCTCTTTGCCAAGGGAAATTTCCAGTCAAAATAAGGAGGAAACTATAACCTTGCCAACGTTAGCATTGTGAAAAGAACATGTTTCTATCCTTGCCCATGGCAGCATTCAGCTGGCATTCATTAATATTAGAGGCCGAGGAAGAGGGAGAAAGAAAAAAGATTCTGTGGTACATTAGTGGCCAGATTTATTGACGTCTTTGCGCCATGGATGTGGCAGGTGCTCTTAGGGTACTTATGAACAGCGGAGCTCCCCTCAACCTCTGCCTCTGGAGATCTGGAGATAGGTTGGGGAAAAGAAAAAAAAACAACACAACGTTCTGTCAAGGTTGGTGAGTCGTTGCAGGAGCGTTATGAATGTTCTCTGTCTTGTCAGGCCGCAGTGTGCAGCCTTTCACCGTCAGCAAGCACAAAATGATGGAGGGTGTGCGCGCCGTGCTGCCAACGGCTTAAAATCACCTTCTGGACCCATACCTGGACCTTGGAATAGACTTAGACCACTTTCGCAGTCTCCTAGTCATATTTCTAATCTTTCAAAACACAGCCAATGCTCATATACAAACCGACACTTTGGTACACAGTTTTCAGCACAAGGCCAAATCATTCCAGCTCAAATGGAAAAGACGTGGAGAAGAAAATGTACTACCTGAGCTACCTGAAAAACAACTAAATCCCTTAAAAGCAACAGCAGTGATTCTACCATTTCCTCTCTTCAGAGGCGAACCTCATGATATCAGTCGTAACTCTTCACTCATTTTGATATTTACTTTCCATTGTCTTGACAGGGCAGTTGGGAGAGGTGACAAATCAACAAGCAGTGAGTTCCCTGTTCCCACCGTATTTCAACTTGTAGCTTGTTAATGAATTTATAGATTTAAAGAGGCGTCTGTTAGTGTTTCTTACTCCATTATTCCGTTATATCTGGTCTAACATGGGGCCTGAACGTGGGTATGGCCCAACTCGACAGAGCTGAAAGAAATGGCCCTATGAATAGACTAGTAGCCCTTTTACACTGACCTAAAATCCAGTTACCATTCAGGATTGGGGCTCAGGGGTTAACATGGCATTTCGATCCTACGTTCTGAACCCTGCAACAGTAATTATTATTTAAGCTATGTAATAGGATAAATTACCAATAAATCACAGTCTTGAATTCGAGTCTGGCCAGAGAGTTGATAGTGTAGTTGTAATGAGAGACTGTCATGTTGAAGAAAATGCTGTACTATTATTTCTGTTCAATCTGTCCTTCTTTATTGTTGCTTTATGAAACATCTGTACCGGATTTCCTCAAATAAGAGCCGGTACTCGGTTAAAAGCCACGTCTCCAGTGAGTGGTGGTAGGGGTCCAAACGAACAAACAAACAAAACCCGGGCCACAAATACAGGCTGGGGTTAAAATCAAAGATGCTCAAACATAATGCTTCTGCTCCTTTGGCATCAAGCCTTTTATTTTGTAACAGCGCAAACCAGGAAGTAACAATGGCAAACCGACTCAGCAGGAGGGAATCACACCATTCACAAAGACATTAACACTCACAGTGTACAGATAATGTAAAACTATTGGTAGTAGAATTAATGACACAACACAAAACTAAATGATGAGCAATACACATACGATTCTACTGGACAGAATTGGAAAACAAATTGAACCACAATGAACCGGGGCAAGGCAACAGTCCATCACAGCAATGCATGCTGGTTAGCTCAGCCCGCCTACGCTGGACACGCTACAACAATGTACATTTCCAGCCACTTTAATTTAATGAATTCAGCAATATAACCTTGCTATTTTCAACACGTTCTTGTTCGGTCAATGCGGCTGTCCAAGCACATCCAGGCAACACAAGATAGCAGTAGCTACATTTGAAGTAACAGGGCAAACAGGAGGCTCTGTACTAATATGTGAGCAAATATACAGAGGGCATTAGAAATAAAGGCCTCTCTCAAATAAAAGCCTGCCTCCAATAAAGGTCTGGTACCCACTGCAGCTGAGGTAAATAAAGGCCCCAGCCACTATTTCAGGAAATACGGAAGTTTATTTGGTAAAGTTTCATCAATCCTACTGAAATTAAAACAGTACAGCTGAAAGCACAAGGTTGTTACCAGTGAAAGCATGTAATTTACGCACAGAGCACGCTCTCTAATGGTGTTGAGTGTGTGCTGCAGCACACAATCCAGTTCTTGGCCCTGCCTCGAGCCACAATCATAACCTTTTCACTCCAGCTCATATGTCTCTCCCAGGCCTGCAGCAAAACGTGGCCTCCACCGCTCATTGGCTCGGAATTGATGTATGGAACGACGTATCGGCTCAATATCATTTAATTGTATTAGGCTTAAAGTATGAGATTAGTCTTCAAATCTGTCCAGAAGAAACAGGGATGCTTTGCGTGTGCTGGCGGTGGCGTATTAAATTGATGTGAGCCCGACACAGTCTATGGGGGGAACAGCCATCTCTGGTCTCAGAAGATAATGACTGGCTAGTTTGTCTCTGCGGGTCAGCTCTTCCATTTCAGGGCATGGAAGTAGTCATTAATGTGTCGAAACTATTTATCCCTCCATATCGCTAAATATGTGGGAACAGATCCATGCAACTCGATTTTCATCTGCACACCTCGCTTAGAACTGGCCGACCTTTGAGACAAGTTGTCTAGTGTGATGCCTTTAAAAAAAAAATTAGAAAAGGAAAGGAGGGAAATGAATCACATTTTCATCGGATTTTGTAGTGAGAGAGCCTCGGCAAGAATCAGAGGAATGAGCTCAGTCTGTGAAACACCATCTATTCTTAGGCTTTGTTTGTCCTATATTCATGCGAGTTGCGGTTTTGCTGCATAGCATAAATAAATATACTATATTGTGTTATTAGAGTGGTGCTGTCTCATATGAAAGGCCTCACTGTCCATGATAATAAAACACACAAACAAAAAAAGAAAGAATAAAGGAGGGCAAGGTGAGCTCTCTATAGTCAAATGCAGTGTACACTCATGCAACTGTAAGAATGATGAAGGCCGCATGCTGCACAGTCTCTACAATGAGTCTTTTTATTTTGTTTAGTGTATTATGTAGAGCAGTGGTTATCAAAGTGGGTGTTGGGGGCCCCTGGGGCCCTTGAGAGGCTTCCAGACGGTCCTCAGCAAAATAAAGAATAGTTTAATTTCACTGTAATGCAGTAGAAACCATTTGTCAGTGTTTCAGTGAGACATACAAACAACTTAAAACTTAACACCAACCAAAATATATTTTCATATCAGGGTGTTAAAGCCAAAATCACTTTAAATGAAGGTCCACAGTTTACTTTGGGGTCTGGAACATTTGCTTAGAAAATGTTGGAAACTAATATAGAGCACATGGTGTCGTTCTTCAAATTGCCTTAAACAAAGATTTGTGTGTTTGTGTGCACGTGTGTGGGTGAGTAATGGCACACATACGAGCAAACTGATCTCAACACAAAACAAATATTTCCAAGTCAAACAATGAAGCATTCTCAGTGCTAAATCTCCGCCAATCGATTGGAGCTCGGGATATCATAACAAGGCAGTGAAACCCACAAAATATTTAATACTCAACAAACATATCAGCTGGTAACAGCTGAGTATAGATTAGGCCGTCTTCCTGAAAGTGAACACATATTTACTGACACAAACAAGCCAGGGAGCATATTACTGATATACACATTGCTCTGTGCCAGCATAGGAATGCTAAATTAGACTGTGCTGAGGTTCAAAATTGCCATTGATGTGACATTTTATGCTTTGCAAAAAAGCAAAACAAACAAATACTTCCCATAAGGGCTGCTGGGTTGGAGTCAATTTGGTGAAAGACAGCCATCCTGGGACAAGGGTTATTATTTTGAGGTCAATACAGAGAGGTAAGAGCTAAATAAATGCAGTGGTAAATGCCATACACTTTAGATTTGAAAAAAATAAAAGAAGAAATTTAGAGTGACTGTGAGAAATTTTCAACATTTTGCAGTATTATCCAGTCCACAGACGTGTTAATGCATTTTCTGACTTAGCGAATACATGTTCAGAATAATGTTTTGACACAGATCAACAGAAGCAAAAGGTTCCTCTCAGTGGATTCCCAGATATAAAAGGCATTTCACTCTGTTTTTTTTCCTTAACTTCATACTTACTCTCCTCTGTTTGGAGGCATTTTGATAGAATAGCACCCACCACCGGTAAACAAGAAAAACAAATGGGCACTGAGCTCATGGATGTAGATGGGTATTGTTTTTTATTGATTTCCATTGGCTGAGGAGCTGGTGACAGGGAGTCTCCACTCATCACGGCAGGTTATCGATTGGTCGAGGCCGAGCAGCAGGGTAGCACATGGGGTCAAGCATGCAAGTGGAAAAAAAAATTGGAATGTGGCCCATTCAGAAAGCAGGCACACTGGTAATTAACCTGTGAAATACAGCCAAAGGCTTAGAAGATGGAAACAGGCCCAAGTATTGCTTTAATAGGAATTCAATAGTAGGTCTATGAACACGTGTGCGAGAGAAATTAAAGGAAGTAAACTGGTAAACTGGCCAGATGTGATGCATATAGAGAGCAGCTGCAGCTACACTGGAGCTTAATGGGAGAACAAACTGAGCTCTCTCTTTTCTATGCTGGATTTCTCCCTGTATGTTTGTTTATCTTCGCTGCTAATCGCTGCATCTGTAAAAACAACCTTGCTGACTTAGTTTTAGGGCATGACACATCATTGTAGCTGTGCTGAGAATATCACCCAGTGACGTCAGTGGGTTAACTTTTGGAAAAAGTCCAAGTACCTTTTTTTTTTTTTTTTTAACTGTATCCAGAATAAGACATTAGACAGTACTCTTGCACAGCAAATCTGAACAGGTCATGTTGCAGAACCAGTCAGCATTTACCAGTGCATTTCAGAAGCTAATGCAACCATAGCACTACTGCTGTTGTGTTAGGTAGAGTGAGCGCAGATTCCTCAGATGTTTTTGTGAGCAGTGTTAAAAGAATGGCTTCACAATTTAAATGCCTCAATTTGGAGAAAATGGGCCAGTTAGCATTTTTAACATTTCAGCTTGTGCTAAACCCCGGCCCATCCCTGTGCTGTAGGACTCTACTGTACTTAGAGGACACACCAGTACACTCAGAGGTGGGTGAGACAGATGACATTTTGAACCCCCGCAAGGATTGAATCATTACAAGCACCTCCCCACTGGAAGTGTGGTGGGATCAGCAATATTTCACACTGACAGAAGGACCTGACAGCAGGTGTCCACACACAAGCCCGACTCTTCTCCTCACCTTTATTTATTTATTTCCCCCATCTCTCTCTTTGCCCCTCATATTTTGGAGTTGCCAGATTGGATCAAACGCTGCTGAAATTCAAAGATACTCTTCACTCCATCACAAATTTCTCTACTCAAAGGAGGTACGATAAAAAAAAAGGCAGCATGTGACTAGAAATCTCAACAGCTAACACTCCACAGTGCAACATTCTTCTTTAGATTTATATTTCTAATCAGCAGCTGAATGTAAATGTGTCTGGGGTGATAGGCCCAGCATCAGTATGTGTCTGCTCAACACCAGAGTGCTTTAAATGCCCGCTGAGTCCCCCTCTATCTCCCTCGCTTGTTCTCTGTCTCTCCCTTTCTCTCTCACTTTGTTGCTGATGTATATGCAGAAGACACAACATTAGGACTTTGGTTCAGCTGATTGAACCCATTTGCTGCAGACTCTTGCTTCACCCCCACGCCCATTAGATAATACCTTATCGCACCACAGTTCGTTTGTACCTCTCTAACTTACAAAGAAGATGAGCTCATTTGATCTGAATACTTTCATCTAATGCGTTTGACTCCCTTCCCCCATTCTGCTATTTATTTTTCATTTGGGCCAAGGCTTTTTTTTTTCTTTAGGGTCCATGAATAGGGCCCATGAATAGTGCATCTTTCTTGACTGAGAGCACTTTCACGTGAAACACGATGAGCCTTGAAATACTACATTTGACTCCAGGGCAACTCTCTTCAGCTGGCCCCCACCCTTTGCCTTGTAACCCTGACTTTCACCTTTTTGCGCCACAGAAATGAAACGAGTCGGAAATAACAGCTCTGTCTTTGGCAGTGCATCCGAACAAGGTAATTCTCAAGACAATCCGGGCGTATTAGCTTTGGAAACTACTGACATGGAATGATGTTTGCTGACACAGAGCACGCTAAATCACTTATTGGCCCAGGAGGAGACCCTCTTCTTTTGTCTTCCGCTTTTCTAAGGCGAGGAACGAGGACACCTCTCCTTGGGTGGCCTAGATAACCCATTGGGATTAAGGTTTGAGTCAGCCTGATTGCCTTTTCATTGCAATGTGCACAGTTATTCCCATCTTAGATACAGCCTCCATTTGTTTATGTGAAAGCCACACTATAACCAGTGCTTTACGGATGAACGTGTTGAGCATGGCATTAAAGTCACAATGAAATGAATAATTACATCTACAATTTTTTAGCTAATTGTCCATGCCAGATTATTCATCTATTTAACAATAAATGCCAAAACAGTTTATTAAATTTAGATGGATTTTTTTGTATGTTCAGCAAAATCCCATTACCTCTACATCCTGGAAAAAAAAACACTGTATCTTAAATAATGATGTCTTGCTTAACCAGTAAGCACAGCCTTTTGAAAGATGCCTCTGTTTTTAGCCCGAGCACAGCAACCTGTTTCAACAGGAAATACAAATGCCCTGTCCTTTTTCAAATTACTCGAGCAAGACAGTCTCAAAAGGTCTTTTTATTGTGACTTTAAAACTGCCAAAGTTTGATTTCCATTAGGGCCACCCATGCTAAAAATACAGGACCTCCAGGTACCATAAGGTACTTTGGGTAAAATCATTCACCAAAATGTCACTAAATGTCATGTTCATCCACAGCCCCCACAAAATAACTTGAAACTATCTTAATTTTTCAGGATTTGCAACTCGCTTAAAAAGTGACATTGCTCTCTGGAGCAACCTGAAAATAAACTGTTACTCATCATAAACTCTTGAAGATTGGTCTGCCATCAGCAACCAAGAGCAATGACTAATACCATTTGTTGGGATCAATTAGGCTGATTGGCTTAGGCCCTGTCTTGGCCAGCCCAGGGGGTTGGCAGTTGCAGACAAGTTGTCCAATTAAGTGAGCACAAGCCCCTGCCAATAATGGCTGAATAATGGGCCTTATGGGGACCGTGATTCATCTCCAATGTTAGGCACCAGGGAGGCAGCCATTGAGCGTGTAAAAACCATAGCTTTTCCCTTTTCAGATTACAATCAATATCACCCCCATGGCTTTGACAATGGCCCCAATGAAGTAATAAACTGTAAAGATGTTGGTATCCTGAGTTGATGCCAATAGTTATTTGCCAGTCCAGTCCCCAAGTGCACAGCATACAAATGTCAACATCTGCTCTTCCCAGTCTGCAGAGATGGAAAAAGATGGATACAGTACAATCAGGCCCAAGTCAGTAGAATGTGCAAATAATACAAATCATCTTGTATTTCTGCTGAGGGGGGTTGTGGGTTTGCTGCATCAAGATACTTCAGATAGGGGGTTGCTAAGTTGTGAAACAAAAGTGTACAAAGAAAAGTGCGCCAACATTGATTCCTGAAAATAATATTATACACCCATGTGGCAAACCCCACCCAAGCAGCTTACGACAAACACAAAGAATTATTTGCGAATACTGTTTGACCCAGGTCTGGTACACAGTGTACAAACATCAGCATCCACTGTTCCCAGTTCATCTAGATAGGGAAAAAATGGTGTCAACATCGTGTACACTGGCTTTGTATGTGCACACTTGTAGTCTTGAGTGTGCATTCATGTGTGCAAGAGCAGCTAATGACTGAAAATGGCCCAATGCAGATGCACATAATCCACACTTAATGAACCCTCACCCTAATACCACACAATATTTATGGCTAAGCTTGCTGTTTTTATGTTTGGGTTGCTTTAATTCAATTTTTTTAACGTATTCGTATCATGTCATTTTTTGGTCATCAACACTAGTCTTGCAGTCGTCACACCTACCTATACACCTAGGCCAGCTCTACCTCAGGTGACCACTTGGCTAACTACAAAGACTGCAGGTGTTGGTATTGGGATTAAGCCGTTGTATTCTGTGGGTGGGATCGAGAATGAAATTATAGCGTATCAAAAGGCTGCCATCTGAACGGAACTGTTCTGTTTAAAATTCTTTGTCTTGTCGCTCTTTTTCTGTCGTTGACCAACAACCAAAACTGCCCCGACAGCAGTCATGCACACACTCACTAAAGAGATTACATTATGTCCAAAGGAGATCCAGTACATGGAGCCGGCACTGTCTTTTATCCCTGTGACCACCTCTATCACTCTCTGTTTCTCTCACTTCCATCTCAGACTCCTGAATAATAGTAGATAAGTAGTTGAAAGGCTTTAATTTCTTCTGACATCACATCCCGAACCCCCTCTCCCTCCCCCTCTCTTTCTTTCTCTGTCTCTCTTTTGTTGATGTGTCTGATACTGGCAGGTTTCTTAATGTCACATGTAAGCAGCTGTAATTAAATGCGTCGGGTGTGGCGTCTGACAGTCGCGTGTTTAATCTCTCCCTGTCGAGTCCTTGTTAGTGCCACCACCTGATCATAGGCCCAGAGTGGGAGATGCCACCCCACACAAAGGGGCCATTTGAAACAAGAGAGAAAGAGAGGGGAATTGGAAAGAGGCTGCAATCTTTGGTGCATTCTTTTCCCTCCCCTTTTTTCGGCACGTCTTTCTCCTCTCGCTTTCATTCTCTGTCTCTTTCTCTCGCTTTACCTCGGCTATGTTTAACATAACTTCGCATATTCCGGAGCGTGAAACTTGGCACTTTGCTATTGTGGCATCAAGTGTCTCACACTTTTCAGGGTGTTATTTGTGCAAACGTTTCAAACGCTCCTGTCTCACACCCACTGGCATACATTGGCGTTGCTCTGCTGATCTCAGACGCTGTTTATGTGAGTTGCTACTCCAATTCCTGGAACGCAGTACCACTACACTTGGTTACCTCTCTGACATATTTTTCTATTCCTCTAGCCTCTCACATTCTCTCTCTTTCTCTCTGCTTCGAGTCCCTTTGTGTGCATCAGCTGAAGCGTGGAACATGTAACAGCCCTGCATTTCTTTTTCCGTCTTTCCGTCTTTCTTTCGCTCCCTCTCTTCTCCCTGATGTCTGTCTTTGGCCAAGCATGCACTGAGCACATTGGGGTCAGCAACAAAACGGACAGTATTAACAGGGGAGCGCTGCGACGCACATCCGCATGTGCAAAGACACGCACACTCCCCACCCGTGCACACTTTCCCTCGCTGATACTGAAGCTGTCAATCATGATGGCCGGGGGAATATGTGCTTCAGCACTGCAACAAGGTGGAAATAATACAAATCCTCTGTGGCGCTGCAGCCATCCCTTATTCCCTAAATCTCTCCTCACCTCCCTCCTTCTTCGCAACCTTTACCTTCACCAGCCGCCCCTTTTTTTTCTCCATGTTCATCCCACTCTTGGAGCCTAGCATTATCCCTCTTCGACCAAGAGGCTGCTGGTTTCTTTATGTACCTACTATATCGGGTGCTAGCAGATACCTGTTTAGAAGACACATTGCTGTTTTATTAAGACTTAAAAATGAGAAATAGGAGAGAGAGAGAGAGAAGACAGAGCGAGAGAGGGAGAGAGAAGACAGAGGAAGAGAGGGAGACAGAGAGAGAGAGTGCCAATGAGATGTACAGCCGGAATCTCATTAGATATATTTGAACACCAGGACGGCATGAGCTCCTGCTGACCATAATGCCGTGCAGTTACCAGCAGGGCATTGTGGGAGAAAAAGCAATTTGCTGCAGCAAGGCTCAATGGCCTCATGAATCAAGCCAATACGGACATGGTGAGAGCAGTTAAGAGACCAGTACACGCCGCCTGGAGATTACACTTAATGCTTTCCCCATCACAAAAAAGTGCGGCACCCCCCCAGAATCACTGTTTAGTCCCTCAATTCATAGGTCTATCTTCTTTTGTGTACTCGCATTGTCACCTACCACAACATACCACCAGGTTTGATATAGTTGGCCAGGACACTTGGTGTAAGTGACTGAGAGCAAGTGACCAGAGCGATGATCTGTGAGTGTGAACCAGGGATGGACAAATATATTGTCAAACTACCGGTGTCAGCTGATATGAGCTGTAAAAAGTAATATCTCTATTAATATCCAGTATTGTTTTTACTGACGATATTTGCCCCATTGTGAAACTGGCACTCGTAT
The DNA here is from genome assembly GCA_900302555.1 of Myripristis jacobus. Classification (NCBI taxonomy): domain Eukaryota; kingdom Metazoa; phylum Chordata; class Actinopteri; order Holocentriformes; family Holocentridae; genus Myripristis; species Myripristis jacobus. The sequence continues at coordinate 21,915 of OMLB01007163.1, read as the reverse complement.
GACCTGTTCTTAGGAGTGTGTATGCAAATGAAGACAAAGGCTGACAATCTTCGGGAAGAGCCTCTGGTGTGTCATTAGCGTGAGCAACAGAGTAAAACTAACATGGTCTTTTGTGTAGAACAATGCTTAATAATCCTAACACAAACACGAAAATCTTTCCCTTGTTTTGCGCCTCTGTTTGTTTTTCCACGGTCACAAAAATGCAATTCAATCATTACGGGTGGGAAGACACTGGATGTCAGGATCAGCTTTAGAAATCCATACTGTTCCATCCCAAGCGTAAACAGTGTTTGTTCACTTTTTGACTGTGGCTACTGAAGCACAAAAAATGTACATCACATAACACTGTAAGCTGCAGGGGCCAGACTGGGATAAAAATAAAAAAAAATAAAACAGACCAGGAATCTCACACCTATCCAGGCCTTCTCATAGACTGGGGTTATTCACTAGGCTGATTTTGGTCCGGCTCCAGACACAAATGCAAATGAATCCAGACTGAAACATAAAGCTGGATGATCATTATTTATCTCCTACTTTTTAAAAAAAGCTCACACAATTAAGCTCTCATTCCATCTCCCGATCGCAGCAACGGGTCACCACAACTCCACAACTGACCCGACTGAAATCATCATATTTAGTTACAAGTGGAATAACATTCAGGGGGGGCGACACAGCAGGAGCAGGCGATGGAGGCCTCAGCGGCAACACAAGGAGCCCTTCCACTATTCTGACGTAATGCCAGTCTAATGTGTGTGTATTAAGCATAATGAGTGAAGACACCCCTCTGTGTCACCTGTGATTTATTACCCCATGACAGACGAGGAGGAAAGGTGATGCAAAATATTAACGCCTGCTAAAAATAGGATAGTGCACAGTTTTGTGAAGCCTTTCAGATTGGCACATCCATATACAGCAAAATTCAGCTAATGTTTTTTTTTTTTGGTTTAATGTACATGAGAGGACTTGACAAAAACACAATTATTATTCAGCAAAAGTGTCTCAAGTTTCCAGCCAACTGCGCCTCCAAAGTAAAGACGATATATTCTGACGTGCTGATGGTTTTAATTCTTGTTCACTTTGGGGTGTTTGTCTTGCAAATGTCATTTCACCAGAGTTTGTTCTGGGCTGCTCCTCCTGAAGCTCTACTCCCTCTGAGGACCTGGCAGTACCTACACTGTACAAAAGACAATATATATATATATATATATCTCCATTTTCACTATTGTTTTTATGTATGTACATCTCTCCCAAGTCAATTCCATTATTATTACTATTTCAGCACGGACTGACTCACACACAGGCGCACACACACACACACACATACACACACACCGCCTTCTAGGGGGAAAAAAAGAGCTGTGAATTTACGTTTATTTTGGTCTAAACATTTGCAAACGTTAAAAAAAGCTGTGCAGTAAGCTATGTTACTTCATACTGGCAATTAAAATAATTATATAGGTGTCTTAATGAAGTTGATGGATTTTAAATAGTTCAAATAGTTGTTGTTTTTTTATAACTCTTGCATTTGATTATAATTGTTTTGGTTATTCTTAATGTGATCTACCAACTCTGAAACTTGTTATGATACATGTTTTATTGCAGAAGGCCCATGAATTAAAACGGTAATGTTAGTCTAATAAAGTACAGCCATATCTCCCTGCAGTGGCTAGTTAATGCAGGTTAATACCTCACACTGTGGCATGAACTGTGAATCAGGAGAAGGAGCTGATGTTTGGCCTTTACCCCAAAAAAGGCCGCTGTTCTGTCACATTTGTTGAAAGTTTGAGAAGTTTCAAAGCGGGAAAACATCATTTGCTGTGACTGGGTTGGGAGCTCATGTCATGTAATTTAGCAGACGAATTTATTAAAATGCATGAAGTTGCTTTGGTGCAAAACAAATTACGATTCACCTCAGTGCAGCTGAGGCAGGTCTAGACTTAGGTCTGTTAGCCAGGCTACTAAATGGCTCTTCTTCCTCTTTAGCAGTGCTGTTGTGCTGGTTACGTCACAGAGCCACGGCTGAATGTGCCAATACTGTCGTCAAAGTAGAACGTTTTCTCATTCTGAACATAAATGAGGCATTCACGGGCCAATCAGCAGGCCGGGGCGCTGGGAAAGTCCCGGCTCTCCCGATGGCCAGTGTGGCCTGGTAAGCACTGACTTGTTTTGCAATCCTCCAGATCGCTGACTTGGAGGCTGAGTCAAAACACCTGTCATGCCCCTGCTGAAAACACCCAGCACTCCGGTATGTAGCTGCTAATGGTAATGATGACAAAACATCAGCGCTAATGCCGTTAATAGCAATGATAGTGCTAATGAGCATGCTACCTTTGAGGCTGTTTGCCTAAGCTGTTTTTCCCGGTGTGCCCTGTGGGAGCCGAGAGAGCGAGAGAGCTGATATCCTGTTGCAGTGGTCCCCTGGTGGTCCGCTGGATGTCCTGAAAGACTTCCCCCTATGCCGGCTAGCTGTTAATGCAGACCGCTAATTACAAACAGGGGACATGAGGTAACTGGAGGAGAGCCCGGCGGGGCTGCAGGCACACTGCGCCTCGACTCCCTGCCTCCAACGAACCCCCCTGCATCCCTGGAGGAGCGCCGGGCAAGACACCGCGTCCTCCTGAAAACAGCCTTTTAAACATCCGTCCTCCATTCTGAGGGTGCAGCAAGTGGCAAGAGTCTGATTCTCTCTTGCGCACGTCCTCCCTGTGCAGAAATTAAAACCTTGAAATATTAGTCTGCAAAATGGCTGCATTAATGATCCATGTGGCACAGAAGCAGGGCAACACAGAGGGGAGAAAGGCGCCTTTATGCCGGTAAAAGCGATGTATATGCTGCATTTTCTTTCTCCGAACAAAAAGTGCGAGGGAGGAAGGTGGGTGGGAGATTACAATGTGGTGAGACCACCTTTGTAATGCTAAATCCCATTCCTAATCTGCCAGTATTGATTGTCCATCGCAAGGCATCCATTCACAAAGCAGCGGATTCTGGGGGAAGCAGGGATCAGGGGGTGGACAAGGCAAGACAAGGCGCTCCCAAATGGCCGACACTGGATAAAAGCAAAGCCGGCTTCACTGGGCCTGCGCGGAGAGGCAGAAGAAAACCGGGGATAATGCTCTCCCTCACGTCCACGAGCAAGAAGGGGAGAATAATCGCCCGAGCAAGATGGAGCTAAAAAGAGGGAAAAGAGTAGAAATGAGCCCTCCTGTCTCCATTTTGGCTCCGATATCTGGCAGTTGCCCTTTAAGAGTGAGAGTCTGCAGGGTCCAATTGGAAACTGGAGCTCAATCCCCTGTCCGGTCATTAAAACCGGTTTCTAGAATGGCATCCATCTGCTGCTCGCTCATTACCGCCGTGAGTGATGGTGGTAATGTTCCTAAATACGGTGCTGGCGCATTGTCATTGTGACCCTTGACTCAGGAAGTGGACACAAGCCGGCTAATGATGCCAGCTCGCGGACAGAAGTGGGCTCCGGGTTGTCCAACTTGGAGTCAATACAGGTTGAGCGCATGGTGGCATCATTAAGATTAAATGACTTGTCCTTTTCAGCGACGCCGCTCGGCTACTCGGTTTGTGCTCCGGGTCGATTGCGCAACCGCCTGTGCTCGCATGGAGGGGTCACCGGCATGTAGGTCAGAGCCGCTCATCGCCGTTGATGAACGTCAATCAGCGCTCATCGCCGTCTCTCTCTGTCTCGCCCTCCCCCCCCCGACCGAATTCTCCTCTTCGCCGCCTTTGACAGCTGGAAGACTCGAATATGTGAAATGAGTAATAAAGCGTTGCTAAAAAGCTAAGCGGTGACTCAGCAAACAGCACATTCACTGGGAATAAAGGCTTTATCCACGGCAGCCATTTTGATTTCACATCAACAGTGTCAAGTCGGAGCTGCCGCATTTTTCTCTTCGAGAGTACAAATCTCGCCTGTGCTCGGAAGCTGCAGTCTTCCTCTAAACTAGTCCTCGCCGCCCACCCATCCCCCTCCACGCACACACACACACACACACACACACACACACACTCTTCTTGTGTGTGTGTGTACACTCCCATTACCTGCTTACAGAGGCTCTACATTCGGCCTGCCAAGACACCAACAGGAAGAGAGAAAAGAGAAAGTCACCCATGTTTTGTGGGCTTGTGAAGAATGTCTCACCGTCCCAGACACCCACAAACACAGATACACACACACACACACACACACACACACACACACACACACACAGACAAACAACCAAGCCGCTCCTCGCTGTTTGCCTCAGACAAATATACACACAAACGGTGCCGCTAACAAACAAATTCATATGCATGCTGCTCCAAATTTGAATATGCAAATAGATACAGTAAAATAGAAAACAACATTCATACAGACTTGAGCGTGCGCACACACACACACACACACACACACACAGAGGCAAATGCACAGATATTATCCATCACTCCTAGGTGTGAGGTGCCCTGGTGTTGAGTGTTGAGTGTATTTACCTGGAGGAGAGATGCAATATCCACTAAGGACTAATGAGCTCATTCTCCCTGCAGCCCAATCCCTCAAGCGTATCACACGTGTGCAGGTGCACGCGCACACACTCTCTCCCCGAAGTGTGTGCGCCTCACACGCACGCGCTCTCCGTCCTCTCCCTTTATTGCTTCCCCCCCCATCTCCGACACCCCTTTCGTCATTTTTGCAATTCCTCCTTCTGCGTCTCACTTCTCCTCCCTCTGTTCTCATCACTCTCTCCTTCCTCCCTCCCTCTTTTCCCTTCACTCTCTCTCTCTCTCTCTCTCTCTCTCTCCCCCAGGCATATCCCAGGGAGTCTGACTGATCCAGCGGCTGTTTGTTTGGAGTGCGGTTGATAGGGCACAGGGGTACCTTGGGGCACAATGAACCGGGAGAGAGACACAGAGAGAGAGCGAGAGAGAGAGAGAGGGAAAGGGGGGCGCACAAGGAGAAGAAGACATGAAAGATAACGCTGTTCCATTTTATGCACGCTCGGAAGATGCAGCAGGAGGAAGCTGCAGTGTGTGTGTGTGTAAAAATGTACATTCTCCAATTAATCACAATCCTCATTTGAACGCTACAATAGTGATTCTTAAAACCCTGAGATTGATCTTTTAAAGCTCCTCAGCTCTACCGGGGCGGTCGGTGGGCGCGTCATTACAAATGCATGTTGCATGGCCGAGCTTTGTTCAAACTTTTGTTCACGACTTTTTATTTCAAATTGTAGCGGGGATCCCAAAGTTTCCCAAAGATGTCAAACATGTCCTGCTGAATTGCAGGAGAACGTGAATAAAATAATGCGCAAAACATCTGTGCTTTTCCTGCTTTGATGTGATGGTGCAGCCATAAAACAACGTCTTCTTTGCTTTGAATAGATCACGCAGTTTAAGTGTGATGCAGCTTCAGTAAAGTTGCAAGCAGCAGATAGACAATGTGTATGTGCCACTGTTGTACAATATGGAAACACATCCATTTTTTTGCAAACTTTGAAGCTACTTAACTACTTAAATGAACTTTAAAGGGTTAATCTATGCATTTTTTTTTTTCAGTGGATGTGTGATTTTTGGAAAATGTTACTTGCATCTGCGTCCTGCAGATGTCGTCTGCTGAGCTACAAGCCTAATGAAATTGAGTTGACCAAATTACATGAATGAATGAACCATGGCATTAAGCCACTGCCATCAAACCTAAGGGCAGCTCTCTTAATGCATTCTGGTTTTAAAAAAATAGTAAATAGGATGTGGACAAAAGCAGAAGCTGCAAAATTGATACTGTAACTGAAATATCCCAAACTGAATGAATATGTAATTGAATCAATCAGTATCAATATTGAGTTGAATCTGGGCCTTATCTGAAGTGGAATCTAATCAAATCAGGATACCAGGATGCACAGCCTCGGTGTGTTTGCGTGCCGTTAAGTGGCGTCTTTTCATCCGAGGCTGATCCCACTGCAGCTCCAACCCTTAACCCAGCTGTGTTTTCCGCTGTGTTCTTCCCTTGGAGCTACACGGAACGAAGTGTCAAAACTTTGTCGGCGTGGTCAAGGTGACCTGTGCACATCTAAAAGCAAGTGTCAGACCGCCCTTGTTTACTCACCGGCGGCCGCAATGAGGGAAGCGAATTAAGAAAAAGGAGGAGCGGTGTGTGCTAATTAACCTTAGCCAGTAAACAAATAAAGAATGTCTGGGTTTAGCGCCGGCGAACATGAAACTAAACACCAAACACTGCGTACATATACCCACCTAGCCCTCCCTCTTCGCCGAGACACAAACACACACTTGATACACTTGATAGGTACACAGTAAAAAGAGCTTTCTAATCCCATGAAAGGTGTCTTTGAGGCCAGCTATGTGAAGTGCTGCAACAGAGACTATGGGCTACTTCACTTTGCTAGTAATTAGCAGTGTCTGTCTGCCTTCATGGGAAACAGAGACAGTAGTGCTTCATTACAAAGAACAGGAAGGACCGGGGATAGAGAGCAGACCATGAGGGAGGTAGGCGATGAAGGGGTATCATTACAGGCCCATTTGTCTCCAAACTCAGCAGTGACAGAGGGAAGAGAGGGAAGGAGTGGGGGATGAGGAAAGGGAGCATTAGACAGATGAGAGAGAGAGAAAGTGAAAGAATCAGAAGCGGGATGAGAGCAAGAAATTACGACACCAAAAAAAGCCGGCGAAGGCGATTTCGGCGCGGCACGTCTCATATGCCTCTCAGTGAGTGCCAAGGCGACCTCAAAATGAACCAAACCCCGGACGGAGAAAAACTTAGTCGACTCTCCAATTCAATTTCATTATTCCACCTTTAATTACCCGACCAATTTGGGGCTATAGCATTCCCTGATTAAAATGGACACTATTTAATAACCCCTGCCTCCTCAAAAAAGAACGCACCTTGAAGATGGAATAATTAAAGCAGCGGTGAGATAAGATTCATATCGTCCCTCTCTAGCTCACTCCCTGCAAATTGGATGTGCTCTAACGAGACATGGAGAGAGAGAGAGAGAGAGAGAGAGAGAGAGCAAAAAAGAGAGTGGGCAGAGTGAATGAGCAAGTGGCGGAAGGATTTGATGGAAAGGCAGCAGAGGCCGGAGACATGAGAGAGGATAACGGATGGAGAAAAGAGACGGCGACCCCAGACTGAACTGGCGGGATATCGATGGCGCCGGTTTTTGTGGAATCAGATTTGCAGTGTTCAACACCATCGAAACTGTGCAGTGAAGGGTAAACGGGCTGGAGTATGTTAGCGGGTGAGCCGTGTTGACTTTGCATGTGTCCAGCGTTGCCCCCGGGGAACGGCTATTTAAAGAAAGGGACGGACAGCAGACTCTCTCTCTCAACCCGCACCGAGAAATGAGGAGAGAGAAGTGGGGCAGGACATTTTCAGTGTCCTCCAAGCAAACACACATGTACACACTCACATACATGGGCACAAGTAGCATGTGAGACTCTGAGACATTGTGTTTCCAAGGACCCTGAACTAGCCAGAGATGTCCTTCCCTCCCATTAAAGGAACAGTTCCCTCCAACTAATAATAATAAAAAACAATCCAGATAGCTTCTGTGTGATTTGGCGAGGTTTCCAGTCTTCCCTTTGTCTAATCCAGTGGGGCTGGATGGGTATTCATTTGTGGAGCTCACACTGTCAAAAATGCACATGGGAAACACTCCACTTCCAAAAACAATGACACAGATACATGACTATGAAGTCGGTGTGGATAGATATTTTTGCACTAGAGTAACCAGGAAAACATCCTTGTATGGTATTTTGGGTGAACTGTTCCTTTAAATAATTCTTCTGCTTGTATTGTTGTGCCTCTCATTACCTTGTAAGCCTTGGAAAAAAGTTGATTGTTTTAATGAAGCGAACAAGCTTATTGCATCATTCGAATCTGCATACACATGTATTTACATTACAAATTAAAAGCACAGGGTCAGTGTGTATATGTGTGTGTGTATGTGTGTGTATGGGGGGAGATAGTGTGTCTGCGTGAAACAACTCCCAACCTGTGTGCACTCAGTGTGAGTGCCATGGCCTGTTAAGCTGGCAGGGATGATAGAGCTTGACATCTCTTTACCAAAGCCATGCAAACACACATACACAGAGACACAGACACACACACACACACACACACACACACACACACGCACATAAATGGCCCACTTTGGCCAACAGCATCCCCTCCAGCCATTTTACATCTCTCCCTCTTTGACTCCGTTCCTTCCATCGCTCCCCTCTGCCCTCCTCCTCATTTCTCTTTTTCACGGCTCGCTCCTCCACCCGGGTCTCAAACGATCAGTGTCACACCTGGCTGTGAGGTTAAGGTTAAAATGGGGGAGGCGTGTTATTGCCTGCCCTACATTGGCTTTTACACACACATCATCTCGATAAACAGTGCCGTTAATTCATTATTAATCCTGATCCTCCCTCTAATTCGACTTTTTCAGAATGAATATGGGCTATCAAATACATTTCTCGTGTATTTGTGTATACTTACAAGATCTGGCAGATTCACAACATCCTCTGCGTTTACGATAGACTACTTCCCATGCCAATTGCCTGTCACGCATCTGAAGCGATTTAACACGCATTTAATGTGCATGTAAGTGCACTGTGGTATGTGAGAAATCCCCCTTTTTCCCAGCCCTACCGCTGACCTACACTACTGCACTGCATTATATCACCGCTTGATTGTTGACTGCAGTATTGTTTACCTTCGCAAGTGTGGGGAGCATCGGGGTCAGTCACACAGCCAGAGAGGGAGTACTCACTGTCAGCATCTATCACGCTTCCCCATGTGGAGTTTAAACACACACATATTCGCATGCAGGTGCACACACTCAAAGTTGCACACACTCAACTCAACACTTGCAGAGACAGGTCTAGTTACTGAAATGTAATATATACACATAGAGGGATTTCCATTTATAGTATGTACTGTATGTCCGTAGTAAATGCCCATAAATATAACACATTTGAATTTGGCACATTTTCATAGATGGATATATGCTGTATATCTAGCATATACTACAAATATCTCACTTTTTTCATCAGCTGCTATTGCCATATATGTATGTTGAGCATATATGATATTGTCCTTATATGACCATATAAAGACAATGTGTTGTTTTCATATATACACATATGTCAACATATCACATATGTTTGGTTCATACATGATTATATAGATATCATATGACAACATTTCACCAGTATGTATGTTCATGTATTAGCACAAGTAATCACTGTGTCCTCTCTAATAAAATGCCCTACCATAAGCTTTAACATGAGCTATCAGCTGATTATAAAACTGAGTCTTAAAATACTCATTTATAATTTAATTGCTAAGGTTTGCTATATGATTCCAATGTTTTTCAGTGTGTTATAAATACATGGCTGCTGATTAATGAGGACAATTATTGCGAGTGCAGATAGTATAGGATCAGGCGCTAAATAATCCGCCATCAGATTGGTCGTATGTATGTCTAAAGCTGAGGCAATTTAGCTTGATGTGTGGGTGTGCAGATATAGATACAGCACAGAAAAACTGTTTACAGGCCTATTCAAATGGAAACATTGTATCTGACCTTCCTAAGGTTTGTACGGATTATTTTTCTTTTTCTCCTCCAGAAAGTGACTCTGAATGCAGGGAGGGCAAGGAAAGACTGAGGAAGGAACATGGCTGTGGAAAGACAGATAGAGAGAAAGAGAGAGAGAGAAACAGAGAGAGAGATCACAGCATGCTGTCCAGAGCTCAAGCAGAACAGCGCTGTCCAACTCAGCACATTTGAAGTTAAAGTCCATCTTAAATGGGTCTTCAGACACCCTCAAATAAAGCCGACAGACAGCGCTGACCTTTACAAACTACTGTCTGCACCGAGAGAGAGAGAGAGAGAGAGAGAGAGAGAAAGAGAGAGAGAGATGGAACGCCAACCAAGCCACCCATGGCTCAAGCTCCTTCTAATTGAAACTTTTCAACTCTTTTTTTTTCTTTTTTTAGAGTTGAGCTAAACTCTGGGGAAGGAAATGAAAAAGAGGAGTAGGTTCTCGTTCGACTCGTTCTCTCTCGGCACCCCTCTGCTCGTTTTTTTTTTGCGGTGTGTTTACGTTCGAATCTAGGTTGCTGCTGCGTGAACGGCGCGAGGGAGAAGACGGGGGGGGGGG
>OMLB01007162.1:41387-52787 GCA_900302555.1 Myripristis jacobus | reverse complement strand
GAAGAACACACACACACACACACACACACACACACACACACACACACACACACTCACAGCTCCAGCTCTACAGAGATGCACTCACAGTTCTTCCTCATGACGAGCACGTCTCCACACTCGTCCTCTGAGGGCAGGAAAATCTCCGGCACAACAATGAGGATCTTACGTTTGCTGGGCGGGTTGATGTTCCAGATACACTCCACGTTTGCAGGATAATTACCGGGGTAGTTGGGTGATTCGATGTAACCCGTGAACTCACCCATCTCTCCACCACATTCCCTGTCTGGAGATACACACACGAAACACCAATTAGATTTAAGATTTTTTTTTAAAAAACGCTACAAACACAAACAGTAATTTTGCCTCATACTCACTCTTGCACTGGGAGACACTGGTGGCCCCATCAAAATCAGTGGTGGTGTTCCCAGGGCAGGAGATACAGTAGTTCTGTCTAAACTCTGTCTGGTAGGTGCCCAGCGGGCAGCGAATACACCTGTGTACCGTGGTGTTGTAATAATGGCCTGGAGAGCACTGAACTGTAGGATTAAAATGGAGACAAGCACACAAGTGGCCAACGCAAGATGAAATATTCAGTGGGTTAAGTGACAAGTTACAATACATTACTCATTCACTGGTTACATGTAAGAATAACAAGCTGACCTTTGACTTCACAGTCATGGAAGGAGCTGGCCCCCTCCCGCTTGGTGCTCAGTCCTCCGCCACAAGGGAAGCACAGGGTGCGTCCCAGGTCAGGCTGGTAGGTGCCTTGAGGACACGGCTGACAAGGTTTGAACCCATCACTGGAGAAGTACCCCGTAGGACACTGGCCTGGATTTGATTTGCAGAGCATTGAGAGCACATTTCATACATACTAAATAGTTATTAGACCTTCGCCTGAGCGGGAATAAATGCTAAGCATGAGTTTGGGGAAGGCTACCTGCGCAGGAGGAGATGTTTCGAGCCCCAGCAGGCCCGTGGCCGTCGCTGCCAGGACAGAGGTCACAGGCCAGCTGTCCCTCCTTCTCCTGAAAGGTGCCAGGCGGGCACTGGACACAGCGCTCCTGCTCACCATGGTAGTAAGACCCCGGCAAGCATCTGACTGAGAGAATATCCATAAAGGCTCTGGTCAGAGATGAACACACACTTATCATTGTACCACCTTGTACTGCAGAACGTGACGGGATGTTGGTGGAGTTAAGGATAAATTCTAACTGTGCCTTAGGTCTTACAGTTTCATGTTTACAGTGCTAGTTATATTGCATCTAGAAAAAATAAACATTACACTAAGACAGAACATCAAGCTAACACTTCTGGTCAACCCCCCCTTGGGTCTTACCACATCGGCCGCTGTCTTTCTCCCTGCCAGGGCCGCAGTTCTCCTGACCCGAGGCGGCCTGGGGAAGTTTCTGAGCCACCTCATACTCCAACCCCGCCACTCGAATCAGGAAGCGCTCCTGATTAATGGACTTCTTCAAAGCCTTGATATACGTCTTAACCTGCTTCTCCATGCGCTGCCTCAGGCAGCTGAGGTTGCAGCTCCCTGGTTATGGGTATAAACACATACTATACTATGATTCATTTACAGGTACACAGCTAAATCTGATAAAATTCATGATACACAATATAACTTGTTTACACATTGAATTGTAAGGATGAGAAATTCATGTGTACTGTACAGTTGGGCTGGGTGATATCCTGATTTTATTAATATCATTATATAACATTATAGATATTGCCTGGGATTTTGGATGTTGTAATATGATGATATGGCATAAGTGTTGTCTTTTTCTGGTTTTAAATGCTGCATTACAGTAAAGAGATGCAAATGAACAACTCATTAGACTGTTCTAGCTGTTCTGTTATTTTCTTCTCCCTGCTTCGTCATCATATCCGCATTACTAATTAATTTTTAAGAAAAATATGTTGTGTGGAAATATCTGTGAAAGCAAAACAATATCATCATGACAGTATAGATATGATGGCAGTTGGTCAAAGATACAGTTTTGTCCATATCGCCAAGCGCTACTGCACAGTTTGTCATGTATTGCGATCACTGATGATATCTGTTAGCTGTATAAAAAAAGACCACAAGGTTCAAACAAAAAATAACCGCACAGTTAATCAAATACGGTCAAAGGTCCAGACTGACCTGTGGTGTCACCAGGTTTGACCTCGGCTTCCAGTTCCAAAGTGATGCGTGTGACCTCCTTGTTAGACGGGTTGCGGGCACGCCGCCCTTTGGCTTTCTTGGAGGAGTCACATTTGAGATTGACAAACGTCACCAGGCAGTTACTGCAGGGCTGTCCACCTCCTGCATGTGCACAATAGGTAGACATGTAACTCATGAACTAGACATAACTTGTGATTGGGAGTATGGTGGTCTCTTTTTCTGGAAGGCACAGATCAAGAGCAGCAGACAGAAGTGCATTTAATTATAGAAGGGGTAGATACAGCAACATAATCAGCAACACCTGCAGGACAAATGTCCGTTTCCAAAGCAGCCAGCCTGAAAATGAATTACCTGGCCCTAGTGTCCGCCCCCTGTCTTCCGTCCTTCCAGTCAGTTTAGGGTGGAGGTGGCATTTGGCATCTTTAATCTTGAAAGAGGCTGTCTGCTTCACTGGAGGGGTCAAAGTCTCTAAAGGCAAACACAGCACAGTGGATGGGAGGACACTACAACATCACACTTATCACAGCACAACAGATCCTATGTGGCATGCACACGGCTAAAGAGGACATCCTGTGCAGATGTGATTGAATGATTGGACTGCTGAAAAGCGTTGGGATTGTGCAAATCTAGAGGGCAGCAAACCTATGCAGCCCTGACTGCTGCTGGCGTTGAGCCTGGCTGGGGACTTCCCTCTGAGGATGGGGATACCGCAGCTCACAGAGTAGCTGTTATCTGACTCTGCAACAGATGAAAAACAGACAAAAAAAAAGAAAAAAAAATTCAGCTTTTAGAGTTTTTGTTTGAGCCCTGTGCCAGCAAAACATGTTTTGCTGCATTGTGCATAGTTCTGTTGATCTGATTTTTGATGAAACACTGTTGGGAGCAACATACCTGCCAAGTAATGAGCTTTAGAAGCACAGGTAAGAGAACAGCTCTCTTTTTTGCCCATCTTGCTGCAGGTCAGAGTGGCCTTAGGGGCTACCAGTCCAGGAGGACATTTCACCAGCTCTGAAAAAAAAAAAAAAATAACACCCACACTGACTCACACACTGTCATAAAGTAGAACAAGAGAACTACTGCAAGTCTGATTTTGACCTTACGTTACATTTGAGTGTGTGTCTGTGAACTAACCACTGGGGGGCAGCAGTAGTACATACCAATACAGTCTTTCTTGTTCCAGTGCAGCTTGTATCCTGGTGGACAGGTACACTCATAGCTCCCCAGAGTGTTAATGCAGCCATATTTGCAGCCCCCACGGTTTATACTGCATTCATCAATATCTGTAAACGAGATATACAAATATATTGATATTTGAAGTAACAGTAACATGATATTTGTACGTACAAACATGCACTGTTCTGTTTCACAGACTCTAAAACATCAAAACATGAGGGAAAAAAGCACTTTTATTGAGCGGCTGATTTGAGCAAAGTAAATGTAGCTGCTAAAAAGGACTGGAGTCAGTTTTGTCTAGTCAAAAAGAGAAACTGGCCTATTAATAAATACACAGCCGACGAGTTCCTGTGAGGTCAGATCAATTCAGCCTGTCAGATGTCAGGTTCTACGAAGATGAATGTGTTTGCGTGTAAACAGAAGTGGTTCTTCATTTTGATGTCACCACATTGTATTTCACGGGCGAAACTTCTGCCCCGCTCGGCGAGGAAGACTTGAAGAGACTTGTGGTGAGCGACTAAATTGTAATCACCTTTTTGCAGGCAAGCTGAACTAAAAAACCACTTAAACCATCCAGGAACCAGATGCAGGCAGCCTGACTTGGATGTCAGACAGAAAATTAGTTTACTTGGGAGAGCTGAGGATGCGCCAGGCGGTGGATAAGTGGCGAGGACACCAGGAAAGAGACAGAGATAATGGCAGTGATTGATGATGTGGCCTGCTGATATGAAATGCTCTTCCTTGTCTCATTCAATTATTCACCCTGAATAAAAAACAGTCTGCATGCCTCTGTACTCCCAGATGAAGATGATGACTTCATCAACCGTGTTTTGCCAGTGTGTTGCCAGAGCTGCTCAGAAATGCAGTGAGAGATGTGCTGCTTATCCTCCGCATCAAAGCACTCAATTTAAAGGACAAAGAACTATAATGAATATCTGATGAAAAAAACTCCTCGTCTGCCAGCAGCTGTTGTTTTGACTTCTTTGTTCCTCCCACATTTGATATGTAACCAAGCTGCTCCATCTTCATTGACCTTTTCCAGATCTCTCGCTCTCTTTGAATGCTCAGATAGAACAAACCAACAAAGAAGAGCCAGGAAAACGCACGAGGGGGAAAAAAAAAAGACTCAAATTGACACCCTCTCTCGACGATTGCGTGTGCCTGCTTTCATTCAGAACAAGCGGTGACTTCATGGAAAAATTGTGGCTAAATATCTTCAGATTTTACTCCGTTTTTGACGCCTTTAATTTGGATCAGTACACTTGTTGTATTTTCTATCTTTTGAAGGAGAAATAAGCCTACATTTGCAACGATTAGAAGAACCGGCAGCACCAGCGAGATCAAATAAGGTAAGATTCTAGACTCAAATTGATTTTCTATGTGAAATATTTAGTATTTAGTATCAAATGCTCTGAGTCTATCATCTCGCTGAACTGAGAAGGAAAAATTACAGGGTTGTTTTTCTAGCCGAGTCGCAGCTTGGCCGGCTGCAGTCTCAGGCCTTAAGTTGAGAGGAGTGTTGACAGGCCTCTGCACAACGGCTTGACAGCGGGTCACTGACCTAATTGGGGTTGTTTAGGGTGAATCTATTGTTAAACACTGAAGATGGCTTTCTGCATTGTTTGTCAGATGTACTTTGGTGGGGAGCCACATGGGGAATAACATAACCTTGGTTAGAGCTGCGAGTGAGCAAGCACAACAGGGAGCGCTATAAATCTCCGCAGCACGGGTGAAGAAGGAGAAATCATTCATCACCGGCTCTCTCAACAATGGCACGGACAGTCGTTTACTCCTGAGCACCCTCTCCTTTCACCTGCTCAATGTGGCCTCATCACAGTCTATCACTTCTATGGCGTGAAACCCAATTTCCATGCTTTCCGTGCTTGAATTTGCAATCAGATGGCTATCTACATGTGGAGTAGGTGTCATGAAAATACATGGGTTTTAATTGGAAAGTAAGGTTTCCTTAACCGATTCCTAAAGCCATACGCCTCGGAGACAATAACTGCAGTGCTGTGTTTGCGCAGACCCCATTATTAAACATTCCCGCTCTCTAGTCGCAGCTAATATCCCATCCTCTATGTTCTAGCGTAACATTCCAGTAAAACTGTCGAGCGGCAGACAAAAAAAGAGAACAAATCACTGCAAAGCTATGCATTCAGAATGCATACGCTGTCTCTCTCTGTGTCTCTTTGTCTGTCCCACACCTACTGTGTAGCCCTCAGGCACTGGAGACAGCAGCAGATTCTAACTGGTGATACACACACCATCAAAGGCCCGCTGCAACACCCTGATGTGCTCTGGCGGGCCTTTTGCTCCCTGCCAGGCAGCTCTGGCACGCGCCCACGCACCTCCTTCGGGAACCCAAGGCTGTTCCTACTATCTCTCCTGCAGCAGATCTGCTACCTGCTCCTCCTCGTGGACATGATCTCACCCCACCTTGAGGAATCTGGCCTACTGTAGCTCTTTACGGCGCTACAGTCGGTATGTTTTGTGTCATCCATTAGGAATGGAACAGGAACCAGTTTCACTATGAACCATGAAATATGCAATGGTTAGCTACACCGTTTCAAATTTGTCATGTTTGATTTGGGAGTTTTTAAAAAGTCAGTTTTTACGCTATGCACTGACACACTACTTTTCATCATTAGAAAGGTCAGGCTTCAGAGATTTGGATTTGGGTTTTGGCTTCCCTTTAATGTAAACGGACACTTTCAGTTAACACTGTCTACCCCTGTAATGTGAAACACACTTCACATGTGCTCTTATGCATCCCGTGCATGACATGTTAACTTGTTAGCTATGTTTTTTTTATCACCCTCCAATATATCTCCCTCATTTGTCACTGAATAGGCTGCAAACGTGTTCCAGTTGGAGGAAAACTCTCAAGCAGAGTCATCTGTACTGATGTAAATTGCACACTTGCTTTTTTTATAAGTTAGCATATTGCAATGATTGTGTCACTGCTTTAATGCCAGCAGCTCATAGTGCTCATAATTGATGTTGTGATTTTCAATACAGTCGATGGTGAAATCATTTCAGTGTGTTTTGCTAATTTATATTTTAGGAAATGAAAGCAATACTGCAATGGTACAAAAAAATGTGATAATTTTGGTACTGGTAATCATGATTTTGAATTTTCCTATCATCACATCTCTATCATCCACATGATTTGTCAAAGCAGAGGAAACTTTTCCAAAAGTAATATTCTTGACATTATTCCATTCTTGATGATTGCGTTTTTCCGAGCATAAGGACAGAAATGTCAGCTCACCTCCACAATGTGCCAGCCCGTACAGCACATAGCCTTTATGGCAGAGGCACTGGAAACTGCCAGCCGAGTTGACACAGGAGTGGTCACAGGCCCGGTCAAAAGAGCACTCGTCAATATCTGTGTAAAGAGAAAGACATTCTGTCAGAGAAACAGTTGGACAAATTGTTTTTTTTTTGGCCATCATGGCATATTTTCCTGTCTTCATCTTATGCATTGTGTTCCCTGTGTGTCATAAACTGTGATGGGTCAAATAAC
This sequence comes from Myripristis jacobus, assembly GCA_900302555.1. Lineage (NCBI taxonomy): Eukaryota > Metazoa > Chordata > Actinopteri > Holocentriformes > Holocentridae > Myripristis > Myripristis jacobus. The sequence goes on along the minus strand of OMLB01007162.1, from coordinate 45,915 downwards.
ATGTCATAACACAAAAAGTTTCTCTTGAAAAGAAGTATTCTGTTTGGTGCGCGGCGTAGCTGTTGACCTCCTGCAGTCATGCGCTTTTCCATTTCAATGCGCTGAAAAGTATTTTTGAAATAACAAGCGACCTCAGCAGGAGTCAACAGCAAAAGTCAGCTCTTCACCTGATAATAGCTGCTGGAGGGCTGTTTTTCTCTCCCCAAAGAACCTGCCAATCAGTTCCTCTGTGCTCTTTTTCACTGCACCGCAAATGCCCTGATATTGTTATGAACCCAGCTGTCCATAATCTCTCTAACCACTCATGTTTTTGCTTCAAGGCCGCATGGAAATAATTTGTTTAAAAACCATTCTCTCAATTAAAAAAAAATATGCTGTAATATGCATCTAAAGTAGTGCTAGAGGCCTGCTTTCATTTTTTTTTTTTCGTTTTTGTTTTCTTCTCTCCTCTGGTCGGGCACTTCTCACCTCTCCGCCTGACCCTTGCAACTCCCCTCTCTCTCTCTCTTTAATCCTGCCTGCCGTCCCGTACAAGCATCCTAATAAGTTGGCTAAATGTCATGGGCCCAAAGCGCAAAAGACTGATAAATGAAGTTTCTGGGGAATGGGCGACATTTGGTTTTATTAGCATCAAGGTGTTTTTCTTTTTTTTTTTTTAATGTCAGCAATAATCTGTGTCAAGCCCAGACAGCACATAGAGGAGAAAAAAAAAAAAAAAAAAGAGGCGCTGTGCTACACTGTTGCTGGAGACGTACATTTGAAAAGGATGAAAAATGTAGGAAGTTCCCAAGAATATCACGCTTTCATCTCCTCACTCTTAACTCATCTTACCTATAGGCTATAATAAGGCACTGTCAGCCAGGACTGAACAGACGATAAAGGGTTTTATAGCATGTATTGCACAGCAATTACAGGAGCTCAGATAATGTGCTACATGAAACAAAACGTTAGAAAAACTGATAACTGCAAAAATCCTACACAGCTCCACTGCACAAAAAGATCCTCACATTCTCACACTATGCATAAGCCCTCATATAGTACAGTTGAACTCCATCCAGCCCAGTGAGGGCAGCTATTTCACTTGAGTTTATTACTTGGCAGGCCTTTTGTGGGAGCACCTACAACCAAAATGATGAGCTTGGGCTGAGATTAAAAGCTTATTGAGTGATCAATTTACAAAAGAGTAGACAGGATGTCTTCAGCACTTAAGGGGGAGCGTGGGGTGATGTTCAAAAGTTTGAAAAGCTTCATCTTTGCTTTTTCTTTTGTTCTTTTTAATACTGCAATCCAGCGAGGCCAGACATCATCTATATCTGAGGATAGATAAGGTGGAGATGATTAAATTTTCTTTTACAAAAAAATAAATGGAGTTTACACTTTATGTAAAATAAAGCAGGTCGTGTGAATGTGTGAGAAATAAAAACTTTCAGTCCAGTGCAAACTTTCCTCTTTTTTCTAATGCCCCCAGTGGCCCCTGGACATTCATAACAGCAACGGGAGACAAGAGAAGCACAACTTGGTATGTATGAAGCATTCCAAAAATGATTGTCTTTGGCATATTAAACATATACTTTGATCAGGACGGTCTTTATTTGAACAGAGAGTCTAAACCCATCTGGGATCTGGGTGTGGTGACTAGACTTCCCTTCAAAAAAAAAAAAAAAAAAGCTGCAATAAATGAGGCTGCAAGTTATCATTATATCAGGCTAGATGTGTCAGGACATCTTGAGGACTCCACCAACCCTTATTTACCATGTAGCTAAGGTGAAGTATGCAGTGGGTTGGCAAGACTGCGGCACAAGTGGATGTACGTGCAGGGGACCATGGAAGGACCGAGGCTGACGAGAGACATGGGGAGCAGCCGTATCACTCTCACCGCGTAAGAATCAAAGAGCGAGATGGAAATCAAAAGGCGAGGCGGCATGTTTTCCCTCGGTTACCTCTTCTTTCCACCTCTCTCTTTCTTCCCTCTATTATTCTGCTCACTCATTGCACCGGGCTGCCTTGGGAGTCAGGACGCAACCTCTCACCTCAACTTCCCCCCACTCGTGCAAAATAACCATCCGGGTAAGCAAATAAGGTTTCAACAAAAGAACCCTGAAAACAAAGGAGGACTGCTACTGTTTACACAGAGCAGATAAGAGCTTTATCATCGATGCCCCCTCTGGAGAAGACATGGGATCTGATAAAGGCATCCCACACAATGCCCTCATATATATGAAAAGTAAGCAGGAGGGGAGTTGGACTTTTTTTGGGGGGGGTGTTTGAGGGCTGAGGAATGCTGAGAGGAGCTCAGCAGACATGCCCCATCCTGACTTATGGGCCATGGTCTGCTGACAGCAGGGAAACACCATGACTGTTTAAACCAAGATAAACTCTGAGTTCAGTTTACACATCTCAACACCTCACGGTAACAGAGAGCTGCTATTTAAGTGTAATTTACGTTACAAGACAGCATGTTATTAGATGTTGCACCATTATCTAATAATGAACCATGATAGTAGATTTAAACTGCAGGTCCCATTTGTAATCCCTATAATCTGGCCTCATTATCTTAGATGCAACTCTTTTTTCTTACTTTACTTATGTGTGTTTTTCCATGTTATCTGTAAAGCACAACTACAATTATTATTATTACTATTTTTTATTAAAGCGGTAACTTAGTTCTGTCAGGGCAATTCAATCCTGGATCCATGTACCAACAGGATCACAGCGCCAGCGGCACCTAATCAGAGAGGGAGTGATTAAGAGAAAATACAGCCTTTATTGATGGGCGTCTCACTCTTATTTCGCCTGGCTCTCATTGCACTTGGCTGACAAGGTGGATGATGGGTGTGTGAGAAAAAGGAGAGGAATGAGAGGAGAGGATAGGCAGCAGACAGGTGACTCAGTAGTGCGGTGTGGTGGCAGCGAGGCGCAGCGGAGCGTGTGAGCCTGACAACGCCTCACTCAACAGGAGGCTCGCTCTATCAAGAAACCCTTCGCTCCAGACAAAACATACCGCTCAAAACAAGGACAACGCTGTTCCAAAGAAGCTGCTGTGCACCCAAAACAGCACATAACCGAGCTGGTTAATGCTCTGCGCCGTGGCGAGAAGCTGTCATTTTATCTTCCAAAAATGCAGAGTCCATGTTTTGCCCATTGTTATCTACACTGCACATAAATTTAACACAATAAACCTACTATTGTTTGACTCCAAACGGCGAAGAGAAAGACATTCCACCCGAAATAGATTCTAAGTGACAACAATGTGAATGTGCAGACAGTGAGATATACTGTGTATATTTTCACTGACCACATCTGATTTTTGTGTACTGTGTGTAGAGTGGTGTGATTCAATGCAGCAATGCTAAACCCCTTGCATGACACTGATGTGTACCAGGCTGGATATTGATTGACCACATCAATAAAGAAAGAGAATAAAAAAAAAAGGCATGTCATCTGTTTTTCCACTCGGAGAGCTCTGAGCTCAGCTCCGCAGCTCTAGCCTGCCTGTCTTCTTTCACCAGATGTTTCTGTAGTGGCTTGATTCTTCCAAGACCCAGAGGTTTTAGAGCTGGAGCTCTAATTCCCCACACCTGTGTTCGGCCATGGCAAACTCTTTATTTGTTCTGCGGCTAGGTTCCCCAGCTCCTGCTGAGCGATGGCTACCACCGAATAAAACAGACAAACAAGCCAGAGAGGCCTGGTTTGGCTGTTCCTCCCTGCTGGCTAGACAATTCAAGCGAAAGAGCATATTTTACCATCACCATGACGCTGATATCACCTTTCATTTTATGTCACAAGGAAGGGATTTGGGGTTTAGCATTCTCATTACTCAATTAATCTAAGTATGTGCCCTGCTTTTATGAAAAGTTAAAGCTTTTTTTACTGGAGTGGTGCAGAGGAAAAACAAAGTCAAACGGGATCTTACCTTGGCAAGTTCTCTCATTGGTCAGTAGCTTGTAGCCCTTCTTGCAGCTGCACTCGAAACTGCCGACCGTGTTCCGACACACGTGGTCACACCCGCCGTTGTTGAGACGACACTCGTCGATGTCTGCCGCCAGAAAAATCAGAAAAGATCAGAGTGTTATAGTGTTAATGTGCTTGGGTAGGCCAACCTGCAACTTGGGGGTTCCCTTTGTCAGATTTCCTATTTTTTCATAATTTAAAAAAAAGAGAGAAAAAAAGTTATATATTGCAGTTAAAAGATTTTGTTCAACATGATCGTTGGCAAAAACCAATGCTTATTTGCTTAAAAAATGCTTATTTTTTCATCCTCCATCAGTGTGACGTCAACACACCCACCAAGGTTATTATAGTTAATTAAAACTACACTAAAAACTAAAACTGGGTGTGAAAAAAACATTTTAGTTAACTGAAATAAAATTAGAAACTACATGAAAACGAAAAATGACCTGAAATGGTATTATGTACTTTGTCTTTGCCAATTTGGTCAAATGTGTTGACAGAAGCAGCATGCGGAGGCGCTGACGGTGCTGATGTTTATTGAGACCAGGCTGTCGACATGGCGGGGGGGCAGCTGCCC
>OMLB01007162.1:27770-39676 GCA_900302555.1 Myripristis jacobus | reverse complement strand
CCCCCCCCCCCCCCCCTCCCCCGCCCCCCCGGTCGTGCCTGGCCTGCAGCAAGCCCCTATCTACTTGTGCCAGTACTGTCTGGTTTAAGAGGAAACAAAAGGAAAACAAACTCAAACTAATATAAGCCAATGTACTTTTATCAGAGTTGTTAGTGTAACATTATGAACCCTGGAGGGGAGACAGACTTCAATTCCTGTTTTTTTTTTTGTTTTTTTTCCATCAGCACAAACAATCCTCGCGCTCTCCAAATATTCTCATTCTCTTTCTGTCCCTGCTTTTTGTTTTCGTGGTCCTGATTGAAGTGGGCCTGATTTTACTCTCAAGTTTGGAATTGATTTTGTTAGACCTAATCTAAAAACTATGGCAATAATGTGCGAGTTGCTTGAGATGAGCATGCACTGCCAACGAGGTACTCAAAACGGAGGATTATGGTCATGCACCGGGTGAACTGACAAGAAAATTGGTTGCGTGAAGAAATCTTACTCAGAAAATGCTGCTGGAAAGCAGAAGGTAGTGTGAAATTGGTGAAATTAATAAAGATAAAGACACCTTGGCAGTACTGAAGGTCCGATAAATACGTTGAAAAGGGGGTCACACTGAAGGACCGCACCAGTGATTTTGCATTTTTAGCGTAAAATCTACAAAATACGTATACTTTGTGTTTCTGCTAATCATTTCCCACAGTAAGCAGTCGTATTTTAGTCAATATCATTTTTCCTACCTTTTCTCCTGCCATTGGTTCCTATTCATTCCACTACAAGATGGAAATGAACTTTCAGAGACTTCAAACCATAATAAAGTCGTCCACATTAGTTTTCCTAAAAGCGGCACCACGGTTGTGTTTTGATGACTTGAACTTGGAGTGAAATGGTCTCTCTGCCACAAAAAACGAAACAATGGCTTACACAGCCAATTATTAGTTCTGTGGTTTATGAATAGCGACGACTTTGTTAGCTGCAGAAGCAGAACAAAGTAAGGTGGATGTTTGAACCAAATATTCACATTTGAAAGTAAAGGGATTTTGATAATATGTTGTGAAATGTTTAGTATGACAGCATGATTTGCAAAAAGGGTTGCTACAAAGTAAAATGTGGGTACACTGTAGGAAATGGACTGAACATTCAAAATCACTGGTATGCTCCTTTAAGGGAAGCGCTGAGGTGACTGACACGACGGAGTGGGTGCAGAGAGAAGAAAAAGGGCAGACATAACGTCTGAGTGACGGCTGGAGAGAGTGCATCCATGTGACTGGCAATGCGACAAGTGGGAGATTAGGTTAGAGAAAGGTGGGAGAGGTGCCATCTGAATGTCGCCGGGAAGTGTGGGCGACGCGTTACCTTTGCAGGTCTTGCGGTCCGGCTGCAGAGTGAAGCCAACAGGACAGCTGCAGCGGACTCCTGTCACCGCATCGTGACACGTGCTGTCACAGCCGCCGTTGTTCACCGCGCAGGTCTCTGCAGGGAGACAAACACTCACAGTCACACATCACCCAGAAAAACAAAATCCATTTGCGGTGTTGCTCTATATATTACCCCCATCTAAACTGCACACATGCATACAGGTGCGATATCAAGAATTAAAAGACCCACTATAAATCAAACACTCTGGTGCAGTAGGAAACATGCATCAGGAAGACAAAAGAAAGGCACAGCGGGTCTCCAGTAGACTCTGCTCTGCTGTGATGAATGGGAGAAAAGAGGGAAAGCAGGAAAGGGAACAGATTTATAAACGCAGCAGCTGAGACTAATAGACAGTAATGAAGAGCTGTTTAGGAAAAAGGAAAAAAAAAAACGGAGAAACAGTTATTAGGAAATGTTAGATCTAACAGCCAAACAGAGTGCTCATCAATAAATTATCTGTTTATGTGCCTGAGTGGGTATGTACATGTGTGTATGTGCGTGCGTGTTTGCTTCTCTTCGGTCAAGGAGAATTACGACCTCCAAAACTTGGAGGTCTGCAGAGCATCCGTCTCCCCCGTCACGAGGGCAGCGGTTCGACTTCCAGACAGATGCGGTCAGAAGCACCACTTTTTCCTGCCTTCGACAAAACCTTCCGGGCATTTTGGGGATAAAAAAGCAATTTCAGCTCCCTGGTCCCTGTGTTGGGCTAGACTGATTTGAAAAAGGGAGGGTAGTCAGTCAAGAAAGGATAGCCAAGGTCTCATCTCTAGACACTGACAAATTTTCAACTGATACTTTCATCTTAAGAAACAGTGGAGGAGAAATTTGTTCTCACATAACAGAGCCCAGTGTGTGTCCTAATAGTTTTTGGCAGCTTTGTAGACGGTTTTAAACACTCCAGAAAAATAAAGCAGCGTCAAATCCAAACCCTGTGTGCGATGGGACAATCGCTTCAGCTTGCTGTAAGGCAGGCGGTCATCCACCCAACTCATCACTTTCCTCTAATAGGCGAAGGACACTAGTTGGCAGTTCTTGTAAGAGGAAGCAACACAATCTGGAGTGATTGAGGGCTTCACACTGGTGAGGAGATGGCAGCTAACACGTGGCACTAAAGAGGGAATGCAGCTGCACTGGTTTTTAGAGAGAATAAGGATCCCTTTGGGGAAACACCTAATCCTCTTCACTTAAATGTAAAACTGCAATGCAGGCAGGGGCCTTACTGGGGCTTAGTAAAACCTTTTCTTTCAAATAAAAATTGAACTGCAGACTGGAATAATGTATCAAAGGAGAACAAGTGCTTACAGCGATGAAATTTTGTGATACAACAGTTCAAGAGAGTCCGGTGGATATTACTGCTACGGGATGAACAAGGCAAGATGCATCATTTCAATTTCAGTCAGGCTCACATGCGCTGTAGCTGTCAGGATACAGCAATTCTGGCAGCGTTTCTTTGCAGGTGAAAAACAGTTCATGATGAATCTGCTTTCTCTTGCAGGCTATTTGTTAGAGGGGGCCTTCCAGCTCATTTCCCAGTCACAACCCGGGCCCGAGTGTGTATCGCACTGTGGCTTCGCATAATTGCAAAGTGTGAGGCAGTGAGAGCTGGCAGACAGGACGATTAAGACGGTGTCAGGACATGCCTCCAAAACGCTTAGTCAGGCAGCCATCTCACCAAACTGTAATGATCATGTGTTAAGAGGGCAAAGAAATATTTATGACATTACGGCTTTGCGAAAAAAAAAAAAAAGGGAGAGACACAATCTCTGGTATGTGTGTGGGTTGTGTGCTTTGGATGCACACCAGCCGCAGCGCACCAGTTTTGGACCCACAATTAGCAGTGGGCAGACTTTGGTAAATATTCCTCAGTATGATGATTCAGATATGCACTGTTTGGTTTAATGCTGATCCTCTGCAGTATATGTTTCATATGGTGATAATCAAACGTGCAGGACTTTTACTCCCAGAAGGCACAGGAGTTTTAGCTTCAGGAGCTCCTGATCTACAGCACGACCACTGACTGCTGTCAAAATGATTATTCAGCTAATTAGTGGACTAGTTAATGAGCAGAAAATTAATCAAACGTACTTTTGATAACTGACTAATTACTTGTCATTCTCCAAGTAAAAAGATACAGTTCCACAAATGCCAAGATTTGCATGTTTTTGTCTGTTTCTTATCATTTATAAATACTTTTAAAATGAATGAATAATAACTTTTTGGGCTGCTGGTCAGACTAAGGAAGCGATTTGAAGACATCACTTTGGGCTCTGCTAACCTCCCATGAGCACTTGTCATTATTTCTGACATTAGACAGACTTTATGATTAATCTAACAATAATCATTAGTCGCAGCCGTACTGTTGACACTGCATCTTAACACTGGAGTGCTAACAAAAACATCTTAATGAGTTATTTAGCCTCATATTCAGTTTTAAAATTTTCAAAAAAGTGAAAAAAAAAACAACAACCCTGCAGTGGGATTAGATAATCACACTCACACTTTCCAGCTAAAGCTTCATTTGTCTGGGATCAAGTATAAACATGTGGAAACAAGACAGAATAAGGCAGATCAGCCCACTAGTACTGAGAAAATGACACTTGATTCAAGAAAATTATGGAAACAAGTTGATTTGCATTGGAAACACTTGGGCTGATCTCATCCCACTGGCTGATTTTGTCTCTTGTTTTAAGCAAGACAAGATTTTAACACTGAATATGAGACTACATTAGTTGTAAAGATGGACTTTTTTTTTTTTTTTTCTTGCAGCAAGTAAGTCGCAGATGTTCCTTGAGCATAAGATCACAAAGGATATTGGCCTTGGCATGAAAGTGCCGTTGTATTGAAAGTAAACACTGCATGTTCTCGACCAAACAGCAAACGTGCAGCTACAGTCAAGTTACTGAGAGGGGACAGGGTTTATTCAGCCCGAGAAAAACCCACTAAAGTTCTAAGGTGAATGCTCTCTCGATAACGTAAACCGCACAGGAACAAAGTAAGAACCACGGAGAATGGCCTGCAAATGTTCAGCGTGGTTTCTTCAGGCCACGATAACACAGGCAATGAGACTGACAAAGCACGATGCAAAATGTGTCTCTTGCTCCTAATGTTTCTATTTATGGGAGAAAACTGGGACAACAAAAATACCTGAAGTAGGCCACACTGTTAAGACTGTAGAGTGCGGTGAACTCAGTCTTCATGTTCGTACAGCAGAGATAATTATTACTAAATTAAAACACGACTGTTTCCCTTCTTACCTTGAACGGCCTCCTCCCTCGCTCTCTTACATGGTGTAATTAAATTTTAAATCTCAGATGTATGGTGGTTTAATACTTCCTCGCAGATTTATGTGTTTGTTTTTCCTGGCATCTTTTTTTTCCTGGCATCATATTCATAACAACAACAGTTTATCCTAAAAACTGGGCTGAATTGAATTATTAATATTGTCGAATGGCGTCGTTTCAGTTGTATTCCATTGTTAATGTTACTGCAAAATCCAATGAAAACAAATCACTTTGGGCTGCATGATAAAGACTGACAAACACATTGGACTGCAATTACATGGACATGTTCCACGCAATTAATTATTTCCACCATCTTAGGGCACAAAATGTTGGACAGTGTATCAAACAAAAGAGCGGAGAGGGACTCTGCGTTCCATCGCTTGTACGGCACAGTGTTGAATCATGAACAGAGCACTGGCTCCCTCCCTAAAGCTAATAGGCCATGATGATGGAGTTTAGGAACAAGCGTGGCCAGGTGCTTGACACAGTGCAGGCTCAATTTCCTTCATACCAGTTGTATCAAAACACAAATAAAACCAGCTCTCGGTCTGGTCCTTAAAAGTGATTACAGTTAGATCGGACCAACATGGCCTTCATACAAAGGCTATTTGCACTCTTGCTAATGCAGATAGATCCACCAGTGAATGTTTCAGAGGTGATCAGAGACGGAAAGACGTTTTATGACAGGACTGCACAAGGGACGCCCTCCTATTTGGCAAAGTGAGATACATCTCTATCCCGTTCTTTAATGTTCATCCGGCTCTGTGCTTGGTCAGAGGCTCTCTGTTTGCAGCTGTGTTTTGAAAAGGCGTGGCTTGACACGGGCATTCACCATTGTTATTGAGAGGGCATTCACAGGAGGAAGAGGAAGGTGGGGAGGAGTCAGAGGTCAAGGGTCAGAAGGACGATGCCCCTCCGGGAGGGAGCGGCACGATCAGTGTATGTTAGGTTAGCTTCCTCTACACCCCACACCCACAATGACTCAGGAGGGACCCCCAGAGAGAGGAGTCAGAGGAGCACATAGTTACCATTGGGGAACAGCTGTGGGGCTGCCTGGGGCTGGACACTCCTCTCCCCTGCATGCGCGCGCACACACCCACACACACACACACACACACACACACACACACACATATTGCAAAAATACTGCTTTAGTGCTCCATACACTTGAACCACACACCATTCTTGACTGATGTGATCATGAGAGTAAGAGTGTGACAGTTATTAGCAGGACCCTGTCCAGCGTGGTATATAGTTGGGGGGTGGGTGGACAAAATATTGCCGTATCCATGTCCCCCAAAAATAATCAGTATCCGCAAGAGGTGAGGACTGGATTGACAATGACTTGTTCCAAGGGGAAGGACAGCTTATCACTGGGAACAACTGTACCAAACAGCAGCGCTTACATTTTCAATCCCAACAACAAATTGGTGATGACAGGTCCTCCTCTAGAAAGAAAACGGTGACATCTCAAGGCAAAAGTGGCACCTTGCAGCATGCAATCAAGCGCAAACACAAGGCATTGCAAAGTGCAGTGTTGTTGTGCGCGTGTAGTGAAGCTTGAGATGTAATCTAGTTAGCACAGCGCAGCAAGCCTTGGCAGACAGAGCCGAGTGGTTAGTACCGTAAGCCAAAAGACAGGAACAGCCAGATTCATGTCTCTCTTGCAATACAGTGAGACCAGTTTCAGAATCAACACTGTTGATTGAGTTGAGCTGTGAGTTGTTTACCAGAGTCATATATTTTAAGTTTTGTCGCATTGCCATGAGGTCAGTTTTGAACAGTGGTTTGAGAAAACTATTTCTGTTGCCAGGAAACATTACTATAGGGGACCTCTATTTTTAAATGTATTCAATGATTTTTATTTGACTGGGCAGATCTGTTGCAGTTCTAAAAGGCCCACTGACAGCCTATTTAGCCTTCCAAAATTTCAAAAATAGTGTTTTACAACGCAGATCAGCTCGGGCCAGATGGGTAAAATATGTACTTATGTAAATATGTAGTGGATGATCTGCTCTTCTCATGCTTGGGAGTCTTGCAGTATGAGAGGAATGATCTGATGCTCCCAAATGTCACTGCTGGGACTTCAGAAGCAGAAACTGGTCTTTTGCTTTGAAGAAAAAACGACCGCAGAGCATGCACAGTTTATATCGACTGCCATGACACAGCATGCACCATCCAGCAACGATGCCCCACGCCATGCCCCGCAGGAGAAGATGGAGCATGGTGAGATACATTCTAACACACCAGCATGAGTGCATGGACCACCCGAAATGTGAGCACAGCATGTTTATGTTACGGGCGTACGCACGAAGGCTATGTGCGTGTTTACATACAAGTGTGTGATGCATGCATGCTGTGTACAGTATGGTTGTGTGGTTGTTTGCATGCCTTTATGCTTGTGCTGTAGAATGCGCAAATCAATCTCTCACTGTCTCGTTTTTGGGTTTGAGTGTGTGTGTGTGTGTGGTGGTGATGGTGGTAGGGGGCATAGAGTGGCTACCTCTTCAGATGATTGCGTGCTACATGTGAATGTTGATGCATGATTTGCTGCACTAACAGCATGAATACTTCCACATGATGGCTGCTCCTTTCTAATATCTGAACTTTCTTTATGTACACACATTTTATGCACAAATAAACCTGAGCATATTAGGAGGGTTTTAGTTGCCTTTTTCCCCCTCTAAATTAAAGTTTGATTAGGCAAGCCTCTCTTTAAATTGTATGTGTGTTCTAATGTGTGTGTGTGTGTGTGTGTGCGCATTTGCTTGCATGCGTGTCTTCCACTGGCAAGCTCCACTGACACTGAAATTCCCAACCAGAGCATGCACAGTCATAATAAATAGTGACAGATAGGGGAGGATGAAGAACCAACATTTCCAAAACAGACAGAGCTGCATGTCGTTGCCACTATTGTGAAGAGAATGACCCGGCTTGGGTGTGGAGAGACACCCCCAAAATGAATGAAGATGTGTCAGGAAGCACATGAAACACCCCGCAAGATGGATTGAGGACAGAGGAGCTACAGCATGCTGAAAGAACCCAACAGATGAACCACAAAGCCACTGACAAGGCAGACCTGTTTTGCAATCATGTCGCATGTTTCCTTTGAGATTAAGTATGCAAGGTCTCGATGAATCATAAATGTTTCCAAATCAACAGCAAGGCTAAACGGTAGTATATATTTTCCACTCTGGATGGTTGCTATGGATACCTCTGATACAGCAGTTGCTAATTCTGTATACTGCGAGCGGCGATTATCTCCACTTGCCATGCAGACAACGTACAAAATAAATAAATAAACAAACAGCATTCCTTACCATCAAAGGTTTATTTGAAACTGTATTCAGGATTAACAGTGGTCTCAAAAAAAAAATGCTGTTTGCTCCAAGACTTGAAACATGTGATTTTGAAAGCTTAAATGTATAAAAATAAAAATGAATAAAAACATCTTATCAAAAAACATATTATTTCAGTACTCCCCTTCAGTATCTTGGAAGTGGTTGCTGTTGTAAAATTTATGAAAAAATCACAAAATCATTTAAGGGGGAGGCCAACTTGAAATATCTGCATGGAACTTGCAAACTGAAATGTGCATACAGCTTTGTATTTTTTTTAGAGTGTTACAGAAAAACGACTTAAATCAACAGATTCTGCATTTGGAGGTTTGAAACCACAAGAAAAGTGATGTATATAGTCATATTTTCATGGTGCAGCCCCAGTCCTGGCCGACTATACAGTACTGGTGCCTGATTGCGGGTCTTCCAGCGTACCTGTCACTCACCCTCCCGTCAGTGGCTCATTTGGCAGATTGTTTGTTTTATTGAGGTTTTATTAACTAATAGAGTGTCTGGGATATGGAGCGTCCCAGCGTCGACCACAGAGAGGCTTTCCCTCCACCTCTACAACCCCTGCCTCTGTGGGGGGAAACCAGAGATTTTAACTGGCCGAGCGCTCCCTAATCTGGCACGCCGAATGTAGATTTGCTCAGTCTTGGGAATAAGACTGGCTAAGACATCTAATTTGGCTGTGGTCGACTTTGTGGCATCCCCTTGGCCTAGCAATGCACAGCAATAATGACAGGTTTGCTGACCAGACCTTGACACAGGTCTGGATCTCATCAGCACTGCGGTAATAAAGGGGATCCAAAAACACTGGGCTAACCAGCCGCTACCCAAAACCAGCCTCTCAAACTTAACAGCCACCAAAACCAAGCCACCACCTTACCAGTCTACTGCACAGGCAAAGCTTCTAATTCTATCACTATATTTGCATTCATGATGGTGGGAAAAAAAACAAAAAAAAACATCCGATGTGACCACTGACACATCTTTCATACAGCCATGCTATTAACACTGCAAACCGGCTGGCTAAATTGGTTTACATATTTCAGTGTTTGGATTTTATACAGTATTCAGAATGCATTTATGACATTTCAGATAGAAAGGCCGGAAAATAAAGCCCTGCCTCCAATAATAGCTGGTTTCAAATATCACCTGGCCACTTTTGTTGTTGAATGGATGTCTGTGCTATTCTGCATGGTTGAGCGGGTGCCCTACACCTTTAGAAAGGTTTGTGCTTTGAATCTACAGTGACTCTACTGTAGGTCCCATCTGAGGGAAAGCTGCCCTTCACAACGGTTCAATAGGTCTTATTCGCTGGATCATTTTTACTCAGCTTATGTCAACCGAGGCAAACACTGACAAATGCCAATGGAAGGTTAGGTCAGGTGTGTGAGTTAATACCAATGGGACACAGAGGAGGAATTGACCCAAGGGCTAATAGAAGGGCTGCATCTGACTGCATGGCTGTGGAAACAGTGAGAAATAAGGAGGAGGAGGAGTGCACCGTGTCCAGTGAAGAGGAGGAAGAAAGGAAGCCAAAGCAGATGCAGGGACTCAGAGGTTACTGGAGCAGCAGCAGAGGGGAAAGCAGAGGAGGTGGTAGCCTTTTGTCCTTGTATGTCACAGATGAGGAAAAATAGAGGCTCAGACATAAAAAGCATAGATGCCTTTGTTTCAACATTGCCATTACAAATCTCATTTCAAATGTCAAATTTGCATTCGGGAATTGGGAACTCATTGATGAAAGCTCGTGCTTGTACATTTTTCTCCATCAAGCGCCATTGTTTCTTGTCCTCGACAGACTCTCCGAGGTGAGATGACTCACCTACACAAGTCTTTCCATCGCTGTGCAGAACAAACTTCATGTGGCACGAACATCTGGGCCCGTGGTCTGTCTCTTCACAGATGTGCTGGCAACCCCCATTGCCGTAGTTGCACGTCACTGTCAAAGAGCACATAGTCACTACACATGAACAGGAACATAAAAAATACACTCTTTCTCGGTCCCATATTCTCCATAAATATATAAATATTTATCATTGTTATGGGCTTGGCTCGGACAGCACTGAGTCCTCTCTTGAGCTGCTCCTTCTGCAATGCATTTCCAAATGTGCAATTCTGCGACTGAAAATAAAGGATCCATCTGATTGATTTGGTTTCACATATGGTAAATACATATTGTAATTACAAATGTGCTGACAGAGAAAAAAAAATGTGAAGCAGTGGACGAGGAGGATGTCAAATTTGCCAAGTTAATGAAGCTGACTCAAAGCGTAAACACGCTGTCCTCTGTTTACACTTTGCTTGAACCAATGTATGTCAAGCTGCGCTTTCAGATAACGCCATCATCTTCCCTGCTTTTATCGGTCAGGGATGACGCCAGAGCCGGAATATCACTGGCTGGAGGAACAATCACATCACTGCTCCATTCCTATCGCATACCTGGCTCTGTGTTGATGCCAGAGAAAGCAAGTGGAATCTGTGAGGTGGAGTGCGTGCCTGAAAGCAGACGTTAGCACTGGGACTAAGGTCTAAACTGGCCTCTATGAGTATGAATATTTACTGTTATTGCTTCTCTAGCTTATTTCATTTGACATCATTCCACAGACTAAAACCTCTGAATGAAACAAGTACATTTGGGTATCAGCATGGTTAAGTGGTAAGAGACACTGCTATAACAAGCATCTGCTGAAGTGAGACTGAACCCCTATCTGCTGACTCACTGTAAGTCTCTGTGGATAACACCAACACCTAATCCCTAAAACTGAAAATAAAAATTGCACATGCTGAGGAATAAAGCAACAAAAATGCTAATAAGGAATTAAGCAGCAACCAAAAAAAAAATGCCACTAAAATAAATTCTTCATTTGAATGCACTTTGTTTGAACTGTATTACAATTTATGACATCTCTTAACCGCATGCAATGTGACCATGCTGTCGGTTCCACCCGGCTGATGGGAAAAATAAGATGCTTGGTGTGTGGGTATGCGTGCATGTGTGTCTTTGCAAGTCTTTAAGTGCACATACATGTGTGCGTTGGCAGGAGGAGGGAGCATTAACCTTGGCACCCTTAATACACCTGTGATGACAGAGTGAAAAAGACCAAGAGCCAAGACTTCCACCGCCATCCTGTCTGCACCCTACCATTCCGAAGCCTTTTGCCCTTTTCCTGGGTTGTCACTGAAAAACTATAGAATAACACTTCTCCAATCCTTATCCAAACACAGACAAATCCCCCATCAGCCCTGGCCCCTGCTCTGACAGGATGATCCTCGTTGCACAGCAACAGGAAGTGTACGCTGTCCATCAGAGCAGTCCCCTCCAAGAAACCACCCCATTTGCCCTACTTGTATAAATTGTCACTCCTTATTTGATAAACATGTTTTCCTTCAAGAGGGATATTTTGAAGTTTTGCTGTGGCTTGGTAATGTAAATGTAAATGCAGGGACTTTAAATTTGTTGGAAGGCATTTGGAGAATGACTGTAGTTATCTATCGCGGGCAGGTTTCCAACCCCAATCACTGCTTTATTAGAAGCTCATAAATCCTCCTTGGTGTGTGTGTGTGTGTGTGAATGTTGTGTTTTCACGTAGACCGACTATGCATGAGGCTGTGATGACTTACGTTTGCAGTCCTTCATGTTACGGGTGAGCTGGAATCCAGGTCTGCACTCACAGGAGATGCCACCCTTTTGTGTCTCCCGGCAAATGTGTGCACAGCCGTGATTCTTGTCCATGCAGGTGGGTCCCTCCTTTGTGCCTTCTGAACGCACTGCGGTGGGAACAGAGGAACCAGGAGAGAGAGAGGTGAGCTTTACGCTGCAGCACTGAACACTGTAGTCTCATTGTACTTTTTTTTTTTTTTTTTTTTTTTTTTCCCC
>OMLB01007162.1:16624-27750 GCA_900302555.1 Myripristis jacobus | reverse complement strand
TTGTTGTTTTTTTTTTTTTTTTTTTTTTTTTTTTTACACCAAGAGAATTTATAATTAATGGCTATTTCTTTCAACATCTTCAGCCCTGCCTGTCCCATCGGTGGGTTCGCCATTGCTGCATAGCGGAGCAGCGTTCAGACCCACAGAGCTTTATTTTAAATTCTAGTGGAGATCCCAAGGTTTCCAAAGATACCAGATATGTCCTGCTGAATGACAGGGAAACGTGTATAAAATGACATCTAGATATTTTCTAGTTGATGTAATGGTGTAGCCAATAAACCATGACTTCTTAGGTTTGAATATTTCACTCAATGTATGTGGGATGTAGCTTCAATGGAGCGCTGGAAGCAGCAAATACAGAATGTATATGTGACATTGTTGTTCAAATGTTTTTCTCTGCCTTTGAAGTTAAGGTGAAATATAAGGGAAGATCAGACTTAAAATAGGAGTTAAAATAAAATAAAGATGTTATAATGGTAAAGGATAATAAAAAATGCACAAATGTCTGTCACACACTTGGGGCTGCACTCCCATTTATGCCTACTCATGGTGATTGACATGCCAAGTACCCTTTTTTTCCAAAGATTCAAGCACTTGTTACAACATGCTCACTTGTTTCAGGCTATAAAAAGGAGCCCGCCTAAAGAAAGGATAAAACTCCCAGCAGGACTTGATCCTCTAGACCTGTAATTTTAATTGAGGTAATCTCCATAAAGAAGAGAAAGGAGGAACACACTTTAAAAAAAAGAAAAGAAAAGAAAAGAAAAACAATAACTCCTTGGTTAAATTTTCCCTGCCGAGTTCAAAAGGAACCGCAACAAAGTATGGGCATCAATGCAAGTCTTTTTCATGAGTCATTAAGACTGAAGCATTTCAGTAAGAATGTGACAAACCTCTGAAAAGCACAAAAAGAAGATACTGGAAAAAAAAAGGCCTCCATAATTCAAAGCTTTACTCAGCGTGTCACACAAAGATGCATAATTTCTGTGTGATGTATAAAAGCTTGATGCAGGGAGACAACAGACAACCAATGTGCACTTCCATGACGGAGACCCACATGTCAAACTGATGCCATGAATTATTGCACAGACGGAGGCAGTGCCCCCTGTGCTTTGCTCTGCACTGTAATAAAGAATGCTACCTTTAGGGGGAAAGACTGATATTTCACTCATCCATTGTGAAGCAATATCACCATTACAGATGCAGTGACAAACCCCAGCCCTCTGGCTCATTAAAAACCAAACGGATCCCTCTCCTTCTCCTTCCTCTCCTGGTGAACAGGGAGGCAGTGAGCAAGAAGACATCTCCATTGATGTCTCATTAAATCTGCTGTCGCACTGAAGGGTGTTTGGAGGTCTAACTTTCTTAATTAGTAAAGTTTTCACTAAAGGAGCCATAAATTTTCATATTTGCATGCCTGCGTGTGTGTGTGTGGAAGTGTACACGTGCACGTGACTGGATGTGTCAACACCTCGTAAGCTCATAACCTCATGCACTGCTCCTCTAAAGCCAGAATGCAGTGTGCCAGTCTTGACGACCATGGACAGTCGTGTACCTGTCCACGGGGCAATGAAGAGAAAGCCACTATCAGCTTGATGGAAATGGGCTTTCAAATCATGGCAGAAAGAAAGACCAGAATTTTACTCTTAATTACTTATTTATGTGCTTTAACGCCTCCCTTTGTAGCCTCCTTTAATTATGCCTTCTTTTTTTCCATGTGTTCTGCCAAAAACTGTATTTTCACATCAGTGCTGATGTGAGGCATATTTCCCTTTCACCCTATACTTAAAGCAGCTGATGATGCAAGAATGATAGGCAATTTTGATCTCTTGGATAAATGCTTTCCATCACCGTAAGTCTGTTAAGAAGTGTTACAAGGTCATATAACCACCTCAGCCTTCAGCACCTGAGCTCCTCTCGTTTTTGCAGAGAGGGTGACCTATTAAGACACGAAGTGCAGAAACAGCCTTTCCCTGGCAGACAAAGGCTTGACACTGAGCAAACACTGTGCTCCTGCTCGGAAGGCAAAAAGGCCAGGCAGAGCAGGCCAGAGTGAGCTGAACATGAATAAGCATCAGCACAACAGCCTCTTTAAAGTGCTGCAAATTTCATGGCAGCAGAGAGGGAGATTTACGTAGGACTTGGAATTCAACGGTCCCTTTCCATGGCTTTGTGTCTGTCTGGGGCGACTGCGAGACACAGACATCTAGGAACATAGCAGAGGATAAAATTTCCAACCAAACAACCTCATGGGACTAAAGATTACTTACTGGGGTTGCGTTATGCATCTCAAAAATCCCCCTACTCCCTCTGCATTTATATGAAACCCCTCTCGCCTAATGCTACAGACCCATCCATCAATAACGGGTCGGGCTGGGGCCAGAACCTGGGCCTTCATCTCTCACAGGACCAATAAAAGCCAAAGTGTTGACACAATGGCCCTTTTCTCCAGGCCGGGCCCAGCTATCACCCACCCTGCACAGCTCCCTTCAGCTGGCTGCCAAAGGCCTCCAGTTTTTATCATTACTAAATGATGGGAAGCAGAAAGAAAAACATCCCTTCACGAGGATGTAGATGGGAAAGTGAAGTAGAAAACTAAAAAAGCCCGAGATCATACACACCCTGATCCACTAAAACAAGCTGCTGACCCATAAAACATAACTCTATATGTAGAAACCAATAAAAAAATATCATCAAGCCACTTTATAGGCAGAGTACCAGACAAGTAATACGTCCAAAGTCTTGAAATTGAGCGGGAACCATAGAAATGGCCGCCAAGGGACATACCAGAGTGGATTCTCACACAGCCGAACATGGACAGGCCTCATCAAAACTGCACTTGTGGAAAAAAGGGAACGCTGCAATTAAGCAGGGACACAAGTGGACGTGTTCCCACCAAGGAGCCACAGCTACTATATCCACCCACGACAGGTCGTGACCTGCCCGCCAGGCGGTCAGAGCTGATCATGTTTCCAGAAGCCACTCGATACCTTGTTTGCCATGATCCATATCGAAACAGAGTGTGTTTACAGACTGCGTTCCAATACAAATCCTGAAATTCTCTGGAAACTGCCTAATAGACCTAATAGAGCATTTAATTGCTTACAAGAAATGATCCAGTATATTTCATAATTTCTTCATTCATCATTTCTCATTATTTCTAGCCAACAATGAAGTTACTGATTGAGTTTACTGTTTAGGAATGAAAGGACAGAATTTAAATTGACGTGAATACATACATTTATCCTTATTATTACCCTTGCCTTTAAAATATTCTGTGGGCAAATATCAGATGGTTTACACTTTTTGACTTTTTCTAAGCTCTCCTGCAGAGTCCATTGTTTCCGTTAGTCAGGGGAAGTTCTCATGCATGATCTGCTCCAACTCCTCCAGGCCCTTAAGCATAACTCGTCTTGAGGCAAAAAAATTCCAAAACTCAGAGGCGAGGGACAATGCCAAAAAGAGAAAGTTCATAAGGATTTATGGACAGTGGCCCTGTGGAGACTACCCCGTTGGCCCTGTGTCTGTATTGGACAGCGGCGCTCCCGCTGACCTGGAGGTATGAAAGCTCTACAGTGAGGTAAGTGATGAATTCTTTCCATTACTGTGAATATCCACAAAGTCAAAACGTGTGTAGTTTTAAGCATTCGCTATCATTTATACCCCTGAAACACATAATTCAGTGGTTCACTCTTAATTACTCAAAACCCATTTCCTGATGTTGTTAAATGCCAACAGCTCAAAACACAACAGAAGGGTTATACAGGGCCAAATGTACTATAAAATATGCTGGAGCTACTGTGGGTCTGTAAAGGGTTCGTACTTGTTTCCTTTTGAGCTGCAAGCTACTTACATAGCAACAAAAGGTTACGTCTTTTGCATGACTTGAGGCCCTAAACTGACGAAGAGGAGTTAACGTGAGTCCTGCAGCTAAGATGGTGACTTCAGGGCTCCTGGAACAAAAGATCCAAAATGCGCTGCATCTTCAGCAAAGTACTCCAACACAGAGGAGCCTGCTCTCTTAAACCTTAAAGCCCATGTAGTGGAGAGGTGACACAATGAGGCTAAAGCAGTGTAAGGCATGCCAAGGGTTTATGGTCTGCTCCGAGTGCTTGGGGCAGTGAAGGGAGGGGGGGTCAGCGCTGAGTCCCCGTCACACGTCCTGGAGGGGAGAGGGTACCCCCAAAGCTTGACACTGACTGGTGTATATTAGGCAGCAAGCTAGTGCATGCAGTGTCGGCTGGTTACAAACTGAAAAGAAGGGGCCTAAGCATGGAGCCACCACACCATTAAAGCAGCATTCCTTCCTCTTAGATAATGGGCCCTTAAAACTTTTAATAGGAGGATAAAAATGTCAGCGCATGGAAAGGAGAATGAGAAAGGAGCCGAACCAGATTGGGCTGGGCTGAGCTGGGATGCAGATGGTCAGACAGGCAACGGGGCAGCCAGCGGGTCAGAGAAGTAGCTCATCCCAAACCAACTCCAGTTCCTTTTCATCACAAGCAGAAAGAAGCATCCAAGTGCTACTGTTCAGTCCGCTGTGCCAGCACTGATTTTCTCCGGCTCCCAAAGGCCTTGTTGAGGCTGTTCCCTTCACTCCCTATTCAGCAAGGAGTAATGGAAGGCATAAACAACCAAATAATGGGAGAAAGGCAGCTGAAAGCATTCTGGACCGATACATGGCATTCCCAAAGAGTTGAATGTACAGCTGGTATTATGATACTACGCATCTGAGATTGCTGCAAAGCACATTAAATATTTATTTACATATAGCTGTGCTCCGAAAACAAGCCAAGCAGAGTTTCCAAATAAGCCTGGTATAGTTTAAATGAAAACTTTTGAACAGAGCAGAATAGACATGCTTATGAAAGGCTTGTCAGGCTCTCTTTGGATCTGTACTGCATTGTGTGTGAGCAGGACTGGCACATCATTTTGCTGGTTTTTGCTGAATGTATGTGTGCATTAATGTATGTGTGTGCACTCACATATAAGGGCATTTGCATAATGTATGCACATTGTGCGTGAGTGTGTGTGCCTGTCTGTGTCAAAGACGGTTGTGCAGCACCTGCTGGGGACATGCCACTCTCCCCTTCACTCCTCCTCTCATTCTATCAAGGTCACCTCATTGTGCATTCCCAGAGGACCCAGGCATCCTCCCAACAGAGAAGGGCACACAATAACGCAGCAGAGCACGTCTAGGCTCCCAAGCATTCCTCCTCAAACAAAAGATGTTAGCTTTCTTTAAGAAGAGATATGTTATTAGAGAGCCGCATTCTTTCCGAAATCAAAGGAAAAGGCAGCTAAAAGCAGGCGTCTGTCTTTGAGGAGCCCAGTCTAGCCCTCTGGTTAAAGCCATGACAGCAAAGTGTTAGTGGAAAAACCCCACTGGCACTCAGGCTGTCCGCAGCAGTATGCTGGCCTGCCCAGCTTAGAGATGGCCTTCAACAAACCCACCAGCAAAAGGGATGCCCGTCTCAAATGAGGTACAGAGAATTCAGTGGCAAAGGCAGCCAACATTTGCTAAAACCCAAGCCATTGATGTATATTTGTTCAAGACAGGGGAGAACCATGGGGCCTATGAAAGTCTGGACAAAAAGGGAAAATGACGAGAAATAACACAGAAGAGAGCGAGAGGGAGAGAGAGGGAGGGAAAGAGGAGGAGAGGGAAGGAGGAAGAGAGGGAGACAGAAAAGAGAGAGAGAGAAACAAGAGGAGAGAAAGGAAAATGTCCCCTATGCCTTCGTCTTTGCTGCTGGACTAATGGGAAAGACTTAATAGGTAGCCATGGGAGTGCAGGACGTTCCCTTCGCTCCACTTCCCTAGAATAGGAAAAGAGCCTAGTTATACGGTTGGGCTGCAGAGCAATGGAGCAGCCACTTCTGCACTTGTAAAAACAGTTCTGCAGCCAATGCAGAGACAGGCGGGCAGGCCTGCTGAGAACCAAAAGGAGGAACATGGAGGAACCGTGGCGGTACCTGCACTGCGGGACAACCACACAGGAGAGACAGAAGATCTCCTCTTTCACATGATCACACTTTAGTGGCCACACCATTCCCACTCACAAGAACGTATACTGTTGGTATGTCAAAACCTAAAATACTATGAACTGTAACTTGTAACATCATGATACTAAATACTGTCTTTGGAATAAAACTGGCCCTGCTACAGTAGATTGCTTCATGAAAAGAAAATGTCCAATTGCCTGCTGCTACACTCATTATAGATGGACAATTAGCCATTACACTGCAGCAGAATAGGTTATTTTTATCCAATTGTAATGAGAAAAAAACAATACCTGCAGGGTTAAATTACACTGCGCTCTGATTTCATACAGAAAGAATGTCATGGCAAAGAAACCCAAGTAACTGAGAATATGATGCCACCATTTATTGTGGATTTGATCACATTTATTGGAAAATTCCTCGCACTGCTGCACTTCTGGCCAGCACACAAAACACATGTCCTGAAGTCCAGAAGTCCACACGCCATGGTCTTCATCCAAATGCTATAAGACTGTGTGTCTGAGTGCCTAAAGCTAGATTAAATTGAAAAATACTGGCTTGTACGTCTATGTGTGTATATGTATGCAACATGTGGTGAGAGAGAGAGAGAGAGAGAGAGAGAAGGAGAGAGACAGACAGACATACACAGAGAGAGAAAGAGGGAGAGAAAGAGACTAGCTACACAAGGGGCAACAGCCCCCCTGGGAAGCTAATAAAAGCTGTAAACACAGGAAGAGGTTTTCATTGACAAAGTAAACATTTCCTGGAATGACAAGGCCTACTGTACCAAAAAACAGCATTTCTTGTATCCAAAATCAGGTGACTGATAAAGAACAAGGGAAAAACAGCAAAACAAGTCAACAGTAATTTTTCTGGTGAACAAAGACTATTTTAATGTTATTTGTGGGGCACTATATTGAGTATATGTTGCTGTGGCAACCACGATTTGAAGAGGAAATTGAACATATTGTGTTGTAGCGGCCCATCAGTCTACCATTGAAAGGGAAATTGGCACAGTACAATGCTAAACTTCTCGGATATGTCTTTTTTCCATCATACAGCTTAGGGGCTCATGTAATCAAAGTCTTCTCTGCGAGGCCCGAGACGAGCTTCAGTCACGTCAACTTAATCATCAGGCCATTGTGAACTTTGAGACTTTCTCTCTGCCTCTCCAAGATATTACAGCTTTCGGCACAATGCCAGCCACTCTTCTGTCACATTTATCAACAGAGCGACAGGATGTTTCATCCAGAGCATTCGGGCTCTTGTTAAAAGTTACATCTTTCTTCTACCTTGAGCTTGCTCTAGACAAACTCAAGCTACAGTAAATGAATTCTGTCTTGAAAATGAATTCCGCGGGACTGATGTTCTTTATATCGCCTGCAAATCACACCCGGCGTCTCTATGGAGAACAAGACAAAAGCCGAACACATAACTTAGACATAACTTATGTAACAGCCCATCAGTGCACACTTTAGGTAATTGCCCGACCGGATATTCAGAAATGTACGGGACTAAAATTATGGACGTGTGGGTTGACTGAGCCTGGAATTCCAGAATTCCAACATGCTGGATTCAGTCGCACGCACATATGTGTGTTGTAGGGTCCCTGTTATCCTCCTATATAAGAAAGACAATAAATCAAATGCAAAGAAGTGGAACCCTCCTTGACCTAAATGGCATTCCTATCAACCACTAAGCACCTTGGCTAGCCTTTCAAAGGCTTTATTTCTTGACTGGGAGAAATGTTTGGGGAGAATAAATGAACTGTTACATTCTGGCCGGCCAGACGATGGGAGCCTTCATTTGGCCAGAGTTATTCCTGTTCAGGGGGGCAGGGGCAGGTCTAATAAGAGACAGGCCAGCAGCAGCCTTGTCATTAGCTGAGAGGCTGGCAGACCCCCGCTGCCTAATTGGCACAGGCTCTCTGCTAACAAGGGCTTTCGACCAGCAGGGAAACAGACTGGTAGCGCCAGGCACTGCAGTGACCAGCTCTCCGCTGTCCCCAGAAAGACCCCCAGAACTTGCCCAGGGAACACCTGACCCATTAATGAAAGAAATGGGAAGCTGATGTCTTTTTAATGAGAACGATAAAGCTCATGAGCAAACTGCACCCCAGGCTTTGCTATTTAAGACGAGACTTGGCAGGTCCGTGTGTGTGTGCACGGAGGGTCGCCTGCATGCAGACTTGGCCGGGACGTCAGTTCAGGTTTAATTCTGTGGACTTTCGGGGGGGGGTTTCTTCTCCGAGACTGAACCACATACACATCATTTTTCAGCTTGCAAGGATAGCAATACCTGAGACAATTCTAAAGGTTATTGTCCAATAATGCAGCAGAGCCACTTCCTCCCCACTTCCATTTCCCTTCAGCACACACTGTTGTAATAACAGCAATAATAATAAACAGATGACTAGTTGTTCTGACTGTTATTCTTTCAAAATAATGAAACAATGACAGGGCGGCGATCTGTTGAGTGAAGTGAGTTCGTAGATTTATGGCAGCTTTAATCTCTGCGTCCAAATGGATCTCATCTGGAAGCAATAAAGACAAAATTAACGTGAAAAATGGAAGATTAACAGGGACCGATGGCATTCATCAAGGAAGAGAGACAGACAGAGCGAGAGAGAAAGCAGACAGAGGAGGTAAAAGAGAGAGAGCGGAGCTTGGCGAAACCAGACCGGTGCTCACAATGTGTTTCTGACAGCACTGACATAGTAGTAGTGCTTTGAAACACATGATCCAGCTTTTCACTCCACTCAAATAACACCGCGTTTATGAAATGTAAACATTGACAGTTCACTAGGCCAGATTGATCACATAAACCAGACTTCCAAGATCCTTCACCATCCAGGGGACTCAGGAACATCACAGCCTAATGACTACCAGTTATCTTACAACAGAGAGAGGACAGAGATGAAGAGACGTTTAAATCTTGCTGTATGGTCTGAGGTTTCTGAATGAGAACCGCTGCTGCAAGCCCCGGGAACCAAAGGAAAGATCTACAATCCGGTCCCGGCCTGAACTGGCCCGGATTTATTGAGGAATCTGTTGACAGCTGGATAATTACTCTTTGAACAAATGTGTTTTGCGAAAGCGCTCACAACTGTTCATTTTCCTTGATGTCGCTTGTCAGCTGGAGCTATGAGCAACGTTTACATCCCTTGAACGCAGAACAGAGGCAGCGCGAGATGTAAAGCCGCGCAGTGAGGCAAACGGCAGCAGAAGAGCGATGTGAGCGAGGACTGCGTCAAATTCAGGAATATTCATAAATTCGGAGCGGAGATTCAGTTGCAGGCAGGGATAAACCCAACGACCTCTACCTCAAAAAGGCTCGTTTTGACTGCTTTTACTCTGTACTTGAAGCGCTGTGGGTCGCGCTTTATTGTGCGCATGAGGATGATGATACGATTAATGAGGGAAATTATTATGTAGTAGTGGTAAATGTATTTGCCGTAAAAAGGCTTTGATAATGGCAATGAAAAGGATAAAACCTGACAATACAGCAGATCAAGGAAACAGACCGCAAAAGCATTCGCTCCTGTTCAACACGTTCTGTGAAAAATGCTTAAGAAGCAGAAAAAAAACCCCACCAAAGACAGTTTTACCTTACTATAATTTAAGGAGAAACACAGTAAAAGCGGTAAAGTAGTTTATAAAAAGTCAAACTAAATGGAGGAGATCAGCTGCAAATTGCAATCACTGCTGTGTTGTACCATAATGTCAGTTTCTTGACTTCTAAAACTGTGGAAATAGATACAACACATGCACAATAGTGATATTTTCTGAAGGCTGATTTTCCCTTTAATACAACCACAGTGTTATTAATGTATCTTTGCGGTGTTCCCCTGTCTGACGAGTGAGTCTCTGAGCAGGTTGGCTCTGTACCTTCTCCTGTCACGTCTCCATCCCACAGGAATGCTCTATAAACAAGAGGTGCGTCCGCCCGGGGCGATACTTTTAATCGTTTTCTCTTCTCCCAGTCCCCCGCAGGCCACTCTCATACCAGCGATACCTTAAAATGCTGCCAAGTACTAGATTGGTTCAATTTGAAAGGGTAGAGAGAAAACAAAAACTGATTTATCCTTGTTTTTCTCAGACTGCATATGCTTACCTTTGCTCACCTTTCATTTAGGCTTGTTAGGGCCGATCCCACTCTCAAACGCAGCTCAAGTCTGCGCAATTCATCACATTATTCACAAAAGGTTGGGCCAACATTTGCTTTTGTAATGAAGGTTTGTTGTCTCTGCTCCATAAAGACTCAACTGCATCCTCATCCAAACATTACTTTCCATGAAAAGGGGGGCAATAATAAGGTCATGACCTTCGCAAAACAAACAATCCAGACAAAGTCAAATGCAATACCAACGGACACAGATACGACCGTCTCCCGTAAAATGCCGCAGTGTGTTTGTGTGTGTGAATTTATGTCGGCTTGTATCAGACAGGCTAACCTTTAGGCCTTTGGATGCAGGTGTGCTGGTTGTCACTCAGAAAGAAGCCCTCTCTGCAGCGGCACTCATAGCTGCCCATCATGTTGACACAAATCTGCTGGCATCCGCCGTTGCCTTCTGAGCACTCGTCCACATCTGCCAGGAGACACATGCACAAAAGAAAGACAGTTCATTTAAATCACTTGAAAAAAACAACAACACATGATTTATTGAACTTATTAATTATCCAAGTGAATTATTGTTTGGTTACAGCCTTTCTTGCAAATTTCCCAATCTGCAAATTTACAATATTTTATTGCAAATACTAACACAAAAAAAAAAAATCGTGGACATATGCTATTGCTGTTGTTGCCGGATGGCTGATAAAATACGCTGCATCAAACACGCAGTTTCCATGGTAACCTTAGTGGCATTTCACTGACAGCACTGTTCAGCTGCTTGACTGCTTCTACTGTATTTTGCTTGTGCGATATTTAATTTGGTTTTAACAGAGTAAGTTTAAAGTCGTGTTTGAGGTTCTGGTGAGCTGCAGGTGACACAGTGAGAACCAGACATGTGTTTATATTGTAGAAAGTGACCGTGTTTGTTTAGATCTGCTCTCATTTGGCACATGCATAGTCCTCATCAGCTCGTCTGATTTAAAAAAAAAAAAAAAAAAAAATATATAATTT
>OMLB01007127.1:2522-43806 GCA_900302555.1 Myripristis jacobus | reverse complement strand
TCTCATTTAATAATCTCAGAATTTCAAGTTTTTTTCTTTTAAATTTGTGGGGTTTTTTTTTTACTCATAAGCTAATTTTTCTCAAACTTTTTTCTCATAAACCAGCTCCATAATACTTTTCCTCCTACAATGGCCCTAATACACTGTTATAGAAAATTAGATTCAAGTAGTGAAATTAAAACAATGCCAAAACAATCACTCAGACATTTTGTATAGTGAAATGAATCCATTCCTCATTTGCTCCGTGGTCCTCCTGGAAGCCCCTCAAGGACCCATGAGTGGCCCCTGGACCTCACATTGAGAACCGCTGGTGTAAGAAACCCTTACATGCAGCTGAAAACCTCACAGTTGAAACACACACCGCACACACTTCTGTGCTACGGTGACATGAACAAGTGAGCTGTTATGGAACAAGGCGCTCAGTGTTTACAATCAACTGAGCAGCATCAGTTTTATTTGAAGTAGTCATCAAAAGGAGCCATGTTTTGGTACAATATGTAATATCAGAGCACCACGCTCCTCCATTATTTTGCTTTATTACAGCACCCGAATTCCAGACCAAAACAAAAACTTCCAGAGTGCTAACCGAGTCTAATTCCTTATCTGCGGGCGGTGACATGTCAGATAGTCTCAGAGAGCATGTGGGGTCACCCTAGCACCTACAAACCACAGGTGCTCCAGTATCTTGCAGCTGCGTCCCAGCAGCCGATATACAGTAAGGCTTCACCTTCGCTCCAGACGCTGCTCTTTTATCAGAACGTGACTTGGTCCTGTAAATATAGCCACACAGCTCGATTGTGGCCTTTTAAAGCTTGAATGTCTTTAAAGGGCAGCGGCGGTACAATTGCTCCCCTCCTGCCTCCGGTCCCAGAGCTCGCCCTCCATATTTCTCCACCGCCTGTGAAGGTTTGACGATTGGAGGCCATTCAGAGCGGTAGAGGATTAGGCTGACCCTGTTGTTCCCCTGCTCCTCCCTCTCTGCCCTGAGGCGTGTCCCCGCAGGGAGGGTCATCAAGGCCTGAATGGCGTCCCAAATAGCCGTCATAAAGGCACCGTGGGTTCAGGACCCCAGAGGGGATCAGGTAGTGAGACAGGGGCCAGCAAACGAGGCTGAGCTCGCCCTTTCCACCCTTTCCGTCAGTCGGACCTGAGAGGAAACAGGAGGTTATGCCATCGTTTTCTGGCCAATTTCACAGCCAAAACCAAACGATTGATTGTGTTGGGAAGGACTTACCCCCATGACTGTGTTTACTTTGCTTCTTGGGATTGAGAAATTTGGCTTTACAGAATCATAGCATCGGAAGAATCTCCCACCTTGATATAATTTAGTTTGGCTCAAAATTACATATATTGGTAAATAAATGGCACCAATATAAAAATGATACTGTTACAGAAACATTAATCCTTGCTTTTCCCCCATTTTTAAACAACATTACTACTTATTACAATATTTACTACTAAGAGCTTTTAGCCTTAAACTTTTGATGTCTGGCTAAAATATCACTTCCAGAATGAAATGAAAACAAGGGTAAACAGGGTGTAAGTGGGTTTACTATCCACTGCATGTGAATTTACCTGCAAAATTTGAAATCAGAGTGTGATGGTATTGAGCATAACTGGTAACTGTAGCATTGTTAAATTGTTTTTGAGATCACTGAGAGAAACAGTCATTGTGGAACCAAGGAATGAATAAAGGTCAACAAGGAATGAATAATGGTCAACAGTGAAACTGAAATGTAATTGAGTGTTGAGCAACACGGCCCCTGAAATAAAGCAACCCACCTAAAACTAACAGCCAGGAGACAAAGGACTTGTGTTACTCACATCCTAGTGTTGTCGGGTCATGTCTCTTCTTAGGAATTGTATAAAGTCATTTGTCAAAACATGGGCTCTGGGTCAGGCTCAGCAGTTTGTCCATCTCTCTGTTGTGCACAATATCTCTGTCGCCAGTGATGGGGTTTGATGAAATGTGCAATTACAGAATTAATTACAACAATATTGTTTACCTGTTTTGATGAAACTTGGAAGGACAATGCATCTTGTTGTTTTTGCCTCTGATATGTGCAGGACAACATGTTTACTCTTGCCTTGCTGTTGCAGAGGTAGTTAAGGCTGGGTAACGTATCAACATTACAGCAATACTGTGATATAAAACTGGATATCGTCTGGGTTTTGAATATCACAACATCATTCATTTAATAAAAGGATGCAGTTTTCTGAACTTAGACTGTTGTAGCTGTTCTGCCTGTTTGGTCCGTGATTTTCTGACTTTGTGACTTTGTATCAAAAATCTCTTGTGTCTTAAGGTATTATGAAAGCTTTTTTTTTTATTTATTTTTTAAATCTTTGACCAAATACCTCAATATTGTCAGAAGTGGAAGTAACTAATAACATTTACTCATGTTACTGTAATGGATGAGCTTATCTGTGTGCTTAAGTCAGTAATTTTACTTTTATTGAAGTATATTTTTGCTTGAGTATTTTACTACCATTACAGAGAACAAATGACCATTGACAGATTGTAGAAGCTTTCACAATAAAAGCTCAGTCAGCAAAGATGAGAAGAGGAACCTGCTTCTACTTTATTGGCTTGACTTTTGGTCATTTTCCAAATTTCACAATAAAAGCTGCACAATGAAAAATTGCAGCAAGGACCATTTAGACTCAACTGGCAATAAATGTGGAATAATATTAGTGAATTAGTCTGATGATGAGAGCCGTGTAGACTCAACCATCCTAATTACGTGCTTATTCCACATGTGTCGGTTGAGTCTACACGCTCCTCAGCTCAGTTGAGTGTAATGCCCCTTTAAAAGAGCGTAGTTTGCAGCGTGTTCTTTCCTCCTTTTCTAACTGCATGGAAAAGATCACAGCTAACACACTTACTGTTTGGAAAAAGAAACTGTGAGGACATTTTAAATGAGACACTTTTTACTTTTTCTGCAGTAGATTTTTTCTGCACAGCTTCTACTTCTACTGCAGTCAAATATCAGCAAAGTAACAGTACTTCTACTCGAGAATTTGTAGTATTCTTTCCACCACTGCATACTGTGATATTTGATTTTCTTGATATCACCCAGCTATGGTAGTAGCAGTAACAGCTGTAGTTATAGAAGCAATAGGATACATAGTGGTAGTAGAAGTAGCTGTGTCGGTATCAGCATTATTGTGTTATTGTATTGCAGTTTTAGAGATACACTACAGTTGTGAATACGTGTGTGACATCAGAGGTGATTTTGCTGTTTTGAGTTGTGGTGATCCTCCATGTTGTTTGGGTTACTCGCGGCAGATACGTGTCGGCAGTCAGCTGACTCACTCTGTACTGTCACAGATAGAGTTTTGTTTGGGGACGACTCCATCAACAATTCACAGGTGCACACAATCTTGTTTTGGTTCAGGCAATTAGAAATAAAGCAGTGTGGAAAAGAGCATACGACACAGCCACAGAGCAAACTTGGACGTGATAGAGTGACGGCAGAACATGTAAACATCTCTCATTTAGTGCCCGTCACTCCACATGCGTGCGATTCTGTCTGTCTGGTATGCGAGTGGGGATGTGGGAGCCGAGGTGGAGACTGACGGCCGGATTGGGAAATGGGACAGAGGGTAGAAACAAATATGTCTGGAATGTGTTGCATCTCATTTGGGGAATATGCCATTACTCAGGTAGATAAGCAGAGACAGATATAGAGAGCAGAGCAACTTTCATAACAAAAGTTATCAGGTAACAGGTACAGGAATCACTCCTTTTATCAGTATTTAAGTGACCCTTTAGCCTTGCAGATAATTTTCAAGGATCTTAGCCAGCATTATATACATTTACAGTGAGTACAGTAATGGAGGCTTAATGGGTTCAAGGCTGTGGGTCATGTCTTCGGTGTGGCTTATTTTCAGGTTTGAGTTATGTGTCTGAGATTAAATATTCTGCACAGTTGAACGTTGCAGTTATGTAATGCTGAATCCTTGAGAATGTGTTTTGGAAAGTAAAGCCGATTAATACCACCAAGGTTAGACTGTTAAGTCATAATTTTGAGGTTTCCATGAGATGTGTGTGTGTGTTTGTGTGTGTGTGTGTGTGTGTGTGTGTGTGTGTGTGTGTGTGGTTGTGCACATAAACTGGTAAGAATCCCTGCATTTGGGTTCATGTGTGTGATCAGCACAGTGCACTCAGTGAGCGAAACTGTCTGATAACTGTCCTGCTTTTTTTCTTACTTCTTGTTCCGCTTTAAGATTTGCTCTTAATAAAAAGTGCATTATTAGTAAAAAAGCAACATTAGTAATATTATTTATTTAGTTAGTGAGTTTTTAATTTTTTTTTTGATTCCCACAGCCAAATTTTCTTTTCTGTTTTAATGCCTCCTCCACCACAAACAGAGCAGAGCAGGATGCAGGTTGAGCGGCAGAGCAGCATCCCTGCAGGTGGTTGGTGTTCAGTGTCTTGCTAAAGGACACTTCAGCAAGATGGATGTCCGCCACGGGGGTTTGAACCCAGGACCTCGAAGTCAGGGGATTTTGGACCTTTTCATGCAGTGGACTTCCAGGTTAAAGCACTAATGCCCCTTTCAAGGTGATTTTGCTCTAGGGATCTATGCTAAGCTGTGAAAAGAGACTTTGGTGTGTTAAGTGCTAAATAGTTCAGTTGTCTTACTTGAACACTGAGAAATAGATTCAATGTGGTGACATTGAATGTGAAAAAATGTCTTAATTTGTAGTGAATTGAATTATAGTGAAATTAAATAACTGTTTGCGGAGGACCCCCATGAAGACCCTCAACGACCCCTACAGGTACCTAAACCTCACTTTGAAAACTACTTCTTAAGAATGTTCCCTATTCTGTCTAACTATTTTTAATCATTTCTTGCCGTGGTATAGAAGTATGAAGGAGCCGTGCCTTTGCAACTATTGTCCAAACATAGATTCATCCTCCATATTGATATGTTTTGGGCCCAAAAGCAACGACTGTCTCACTCTGCATCAAATCACCTTGGAAACGGCTGAAATTCAACATGCTGTGTGTGCACCGTGGGCCTCGTCACCTGTAGGTGCCACAGCTCTTTCTTGTGAATGCACTTTGCATGGACCTGTTGGCCTGCACCGCTCCTCACTTCAAAGACGCTGGGTGTTTACATCCCGGTTGCATCCACATCGCGCCAGTGCTTACATGTCAGCGATCCGCTCATTCCTGCGAGATCCCGTATTTTGAGAGCCCATTCTGCTGCACATCCCGTATTGTTGTTGCTCCCATATTTCCCTGCCTCAGGATGGGATTAAATGTATGACCTTCCACTGAACTACACAGAGCCAAGTGAGCACGTCAAACAAATTTCAGCTTGCAACCATGTTGAAGTCTACACTGGCCAGCTTCTTTTTTTTTTAAATCCTTATTTCTGTTAATTCTGCACCAGCTAGTCAACTTATTCTATTAATTCTGCTTCAAACACCAGAACAGGCCTAGGACTGTATTATTCTTGTTGCAACAAAGGCTTGGAAAGAGGTCTGACTCTTAACACAACATTAATTATGGGCATAAGTGCGTCAACATTTCATGTAATCAGATTGGCCCTGGATTAGCACTCAAATACTTCATGATGAATGATTCAAGAATATTCTCTATTGCACTGTTTTTCTTTAGGCAATATCAACACTAATGTGCAAAAAAATACCGCTGAATTTATGAGTCTGAGTAATTGTATCCACAGATATTAGGAATTCTGTCACTGCCCAGAAAAATCAGTGGCATTTCTTATCGTTTCGGTTGTGAATGATGTTGGATGCAGCCACAAATTGTTTCACTGACAAAGGAGGGGCGCGCAAAATTCCAAGCTCCGACATGAACAATCATCTTGGCAGGACCATAGACAATGAAAGGCCATGCTGAAGAGGATGATGATGGAGTATTAAAAAGAAATGACACAATGAGTCTAACCCAGAAGTTTATCACTTGGCAGCCGTCCTGTCAAAACAACAACCCAGGGATCTTGGTGTTGCTGTTGTCCCAGCCCAGGTTGGCTGTTGTTGGCAGCGTGCTAGAGAAGACTGTGAACGCATGCCCAGTTTGTGCCCTTATTAACAGATTGGGTTATGCATGTTTTTGGTCAATGACAGCCTCGTAAACAGCGCGAGGCTGTTGTTAAAACAAGGATGCTACTGTTCTTCGGGTTGGATTCCAAAATGCCGGAGGGGAAAGGCAGAAAAATGATACCTGGTAATTGGTAGTTGATATATTTCCTTAAATCAATTTGAATGCAACCTCATTGCTGCAAGTGCAATTTTGATTGTTTAGCACAGAGCATAAAACATGTTTTTTAACCAACCTATTTTGAAGACGGAGGTGCAGATTTGACATGTTGCATGCATTAAAAAGCCATAAGTGACAGTGGTGTAAATCACTGATAAGCAAACAATTGTGCAGGGATTGCAACACACACTGTTATTATGAAGCAAGTGTCTGCTGCTCAATTTACACTGCGACTGCTGACCCCATTTAACCTTTGTGTGTTGTTCTGAGAGAGAAAGGCAACAGTTTAAAACTAAATACTAAATATTAAATACTTCTACAACTGTTATTAAGAATAATGATGATGATGGTAATGATAATCTTCATTTATAAAGCACCTTTTTGCTTTGAAACAGAGTTACAAAGTGCCTTGCAGTATAAAATGGCAGTAAAAAATACAATACAAATAAAAGGGGATAAAAACAACAATAAAAGTGATGACAAGGATAAAATGGAGGGAGAAAAGTGCAGAAGACGGGGGTAAAAACAACATCGGGGATATCAGACTTAGTTATTTGCCGAAACAGGCGAAGAGAGAGACGAATGACAGATCAAGAGCTTAATCTCCACCTGCCTAGCAATGTAAGCAAACACGATGGCGAAGGAGAGCAAAGCAAACAGCAACACAGAAGCTCTTTTACCACAAAGTGTTGCCATGCACGGCACTGTAAATGAGCATGAAACACTTCTCTGTGTATTTTCTTTGGAGAGCCAGTTCAGGTCAAAGCCTATTTGCTCGCAGTGTTGGTTCAGATAATGACATGTTTATTCTAGGTCCAGTATCTCGACCGAGTATTGACAAATATGGCCGTAAGAAAAATATGGGTCAAAAATTTTCAAACAAATGCAAGGACAGCTCTATCTGGAGCACATGGTCATCAGTAGAGAAGTGTTTTTGCAATAGTGATAACAAATGTTTATCAACTCAAGTGCCAATTTAATTCTATATAAGATTGAATTTGCATGGAAACATACTTGGCCTCTGTTATAAATGCTGAGCGTGACACTAAGTCTGTTTTACGGTGTGAACTCAGTTCCAAAAATTCGACTACCTGCAGCTAATTCTTCTGTTTGGCGCTTTCACTCAGAGAAAAATTTATCACTGCATTGCAGGCCCCTGGGCTTTTCCTTGTCAGGCAATGAGCAACTTTAGAGAGTTGAATTAGTTCATGAGGAATGCTCTCAGACTAACACCTGCTAAGCACTAAAACAAAAATGCAAATAGTTACGTTTATTTCCATATAGACACATGCTTTACAGAGCATTCATTACTGTATACATCATCCTCCACATGTTAGGGTGAACCTGTGTTAGTGAACATATCTTATTCTGTGACATATTCGTGAAACCTGGTGTATAATTCCTAACGTTCTGAACATTCCCTCCAAATGTGCATATGAGCGATGGATGACAGGGCTCCTACTCGCTTTGATTTCGAGCTACAGTAAGGGTAAGTACAGTCACGGAGGAGCACAGGCTCGACTGCAGACAGAGCTTTGACTGGTTTCACATTCATGTCTGTCAGCAAAGAATTAAAAAAAAAAAAATTAGCAGATATTCCCACAATACTTGAGCAGTCGTCATGTCCCTGATTGAGATGACTGTCTGCAGTGAGTAGCTGGGTGATGGGTGGTGCTGGCAGACAGGAGTGCTGAGAGATACCTGCACAGATTCCCATAATCAGCTCTCTGAGACGTGTGTCATCTCCTTGACTCAGCTGGGAGGATGAATCAGATTCACCCAAAGAGGGGAATCACTTCAGGCTGAAACTGCCCTAATTCCGACTCTCTGTTGCCTCTTGCGACAGATTTCACGGTTGAGGAAGAACAGAGGTAGATGGGGGGAATGGGGGCAAAGTCTACTCCAAACCTTTCTAGCTCTGCTCGCCCCATCGTTGGGTTTGTCAGTACTAATGCATGCTGCGTGACCTTCCTTTGTTCAAACCCACAGAATCTGACTTCAAATTGTAGTGGAAATATCAGGGTTTAAAAAGACACCAAACATGTCCTGCTGAATTACAGGGAAATGTGTATAAAATGATGCACAGGAAATTTCATGCAATCATGAAACAATGGCATCTTGGGTTTGGATATTTCACTCAGTATAAGTGTGATGTTTCCTCAATGAAGTGCTGCAACTAGCAGCTACAATATATACATATATGTGCCATTGTTGTTCAATATTGGAGAAAAAAATCCGGCTTTGAAGCTACTTAAGGGTAATTTTAAGGGAATATCAGAGTTCACAAGGTTAAAACAGCAACAATACCCCCCGAGCCTTCCTGACAGGTTTCTCATGGTGCTCAGTTGTCCCAGTGACTCCCGATCACCTATCCAGCCAAATTCTTTGATTGATTCATCCAGCCCAATGTAATTAATCCCCTCTAGTCAACCTACGGCGGGGTTTCGTGAGATGCATTGGCACGGGCAGGGCTATTAGTTGGAAAACAGGGTGTGTGGAGGTAGCATAGGGCGTTGGTCAGACGTCAGAGGCTGAGGCCAGTCCGCCCCTCCCAGACAATTTTTTCACATAGTCCTATTGTTCAGCTCCTGAGCTCGAGAATTCCTGTCGAGTCGAGGAGATTCCTTGCTGTGTAATGGGCTATTATGTTAGCACTGGGCCTATTCAATAGACTAATGAGTTACGCCAAAAGCTAATGTCTCAGGGGAGTTCCCTGCATAGAGCTACACAGCACAGAGGGTTAGTGCCATTGTGCTGGGGTCCCTGGCCCGTCCGCACACTGTTAACCTCTTCAGGGTCCAGGTACATGGAGAACTTTCCGTTTAGCAGTGATTCTGCAGGATTAAAGACCTGATATGCCCAGCAGTGACTCATGCAAGAGAGGGCATATAATGATTTGAGAATAGTGCAGACTGTAGGAGGAGCCAGATGAAAGAAAAACATGCAGCTGTCACTTTAATAAAGGAATTCTGATAACAGGTTATGGAGCTAAAGATGGTTTAAATGGCAGCAGTGAAATGGTTATTCACGGCAGGTTTGCTAAGACGAAGGACTTAAACATGTAGTGGATCACTTCACCTCATATCCTATTGACCATAGTCCTCAGATGACCATATATGGATAAAAAGGCTGAAAGACGGCGATTCTAATTGGACAACCATAGCGTTGAATACCTTTTGTCATTATGTAACATATTTTGAACAAATACTTGCTATATCAAGCTTCTATATCATGGTTTCTTGTCAACTTGATAACATTTTCCTTTAGAGATTTAGATATCAGGCTGATCTCATTCCATCCATGGGCTTGTCCATGGATTCCTGATGGCTCAATGTAGTTTAATGTTCATGGACCAGAGGTATGGTTTCAAATCCAGCCCACCGCCTTTTGTTGCAGGTTATATCTACTTTTTCCCATCTTAACACCTTCTTTAGTCTGTATGCTATCTACTGAGGCACACATGTCTTACAATTGTCCTGCAAATAAAGTAGGTCTGTCTGGAAAATATTACACCACTATTGTTATTGGCTTCTGCACACAGGAGGACATGAGATTATTTTGTAGAATAAACCGGGGGCAGAAAATTTGCCATGGATTTGTTTGCTAAATGGGCTGGTTAGATAAGACTTTTCAATCAATTTGCATTGGACTGTTGGCTGCTGCCAGCTCAAGCGGCTCTCCGATGAGTGATGGGAGCAAGTTTGAGACAAACAAATGTTTGAACTGAGAGGACATCTTGTATAACATTCATCACACACAAAGAGAGATTTAAATGGACAAATATGACAGACTGAAGCGAAGAATTCACACTGCCTTAATCTCTGCTTTATGACTCAAAAAAAAAAAACCAAAAACGCCTGAGGTGATAAAGAATGACTTTTATGGACTGTCTACTTTGAAGTTGGAGTTAAAATAGTCTGGCATGTGAACTAAATCCCTAAACTCCCTTCTCTTGGCTGCAATACCATAAACAGTGTTTTCTGCTGTAATGCAACAGGGAGCCATCTTCTGCTATGTGCTGCAGTGATGCCTGATAACCAGAGGGTTGCCGGTTATTGATAAACAGTTCAGTTTAGATGAAATATTTAAAGTCTCCAATACTTTATGCAAGCAAATCCACATACATGAAGGAATGTACAGCCTTACTGATTGATGTGAATTTCTAAACTGTGTCCACTAAACTATAATCAAGCTCCTTGCTCATGTCTTAATAAGGGAGTCTTCACAGAAAGGCTAGCAAGGCGGGAGGATAGTAGTGGCTGATTGAAAGGAGATGAAATTGAGGATATAAGCAGAATTGTCAGGAGGCTGTGGTGCATTGTGAGGGGAAAACACAGACACATGAGATCCCTGAGGCACAGTATGGGGTGAACAAGGGGCGGCAGTGGTAAATAATGGCCTTCATCACCTATAATCCTCAGAGGGGAGAGGGAAGGTGGATCTCTAAAGGACAAGGCAGGTATAGGAAAGAGAATAACTTTACAATGACTCAGCCTTAATTGGGACTGGCAGGCATTAGTTTTTTGCTGAGTCACATGTCAGCAAAAACCAAAGGAGTTTTGGTTGGAGAGGACCAACTGGCATAGATGATATCAAGTCTTTAAAAAAAAAGACTGAAAGGGAACATTGTGTTTGATACTCCTTTGAAATCCAAAACACCTAGGCTGAAAGAAACTTAAAATCCACTTTGAGATGCTTTAGAAATTGCAGTGTATACATTGGTTTGGCACCAAGATAAAAGCAGGGGTTAGTGGGTTTTTATTGCACTTTGCCTTGCTGGCTTCCACATCAACACTGTGCAGTCATCACATCTGGCTGAGGCTCTCTCTATCTCTCTGTCTCACACCCGCAGAGTCTCTCTTTCCCTCTCTCAGTTTCTTTTGCTCTGTTTTGACCTACTTCAAATCTTCCAACACTGTGAACTCAAAAGGCTGCCTTTTTATGCACATAATTCATGTATCTCATTATTCACAAATGACTGGTCTGTGCGATACCTGCGTGTTGACAGTGTTAGTGAAGATTAGGGCTTTTTTTTCCCCTCCGTGGTGATTATTCCTGGTGTTCTCATTTCCCTATTCCAAGATAATTATCTCCCACTTTAGCTGTTGAAACGTTGCCTTTCTAAGGTCACTGGCCTATTTCAGCTTCAAAGATAAAAATCCAGTGCATTTGAAACATTGCAGAGAATACAAAACAATAAGGATGAAGGAGTTCGATTGAGTGTTTTTTAAATAAGCATGTAAAAATTTATTTGTCAATAGTTTTGCCAGGATTTGGCAGTTTGATGAGAACACATTTCACTGAAATGACAAAGCAAAACATGACACAATGGACCAATATGGCCAGTAAACATGAATAAATAAAAACAAAGCACATACTTGCAACAATGTGCATAAAATATTTAGTGAAGAATTAAATTACAATATATGTAGAGAAATCTGTGATGATAGATGAGTTTGACGTCAGCAAGAAAAACTCCCAAGAGCTATTGCATAGTTACAGTGACCTGTGTCCTCTGTTATGTAAATGCAGTAACTGGTTTCAGTCAATTACAAAACAACTTGCGCACGACGATGACAAAGCACATAATCATATACAACAGACAGCCTGACAATGTCTCAATGCAAATGCACAGGAGATCATACTGGTATGTTGAAATGTAAGTAGAACAGCCTCATCCATTCATGCCAGAGATTCATTTTCTGCAGTAGGCTTAGAGGAATTAAAATTATTCAGTTCTCCCAGTGAAAGTCAGTGTTGTGAAATTCCACTTGATGGTCTTTTGGGTTTGAAGGAGTACAGACACTGACCAGAGAGCCTCTCATATGACCATGACACCTGAAAAGGCCAGTGCAAGTCCTTGGTTTAGTAAGCCAGGGTCAGGTCCTCAGTTCAGCTTATCTCTCCCACCTGAACGCCCTGGATTGTCTCTGACCTGGTGTCATCTCTCTGAGGTGCAAACCAGCTTGGTGGTAAAATGCACTGTGCACTACCAGCAGCAGACACTTCATAACACCACAGCTGCTGAAGCCAACATGGAGTTTCAGTTCGCTGGCTTTGTGTGGACTGTCCAATGCCTTTCTGAGGGGCCGCTGCACATGGCTCCCTAATGGCAGATGGCTGGAGAAAGGTTCCATGCTGCATGAAATCCCTTCCCTCTATGTCTGACAAGGTGTGCAGGTCATCCGTCTCCTCTAGGAAGCTGTGCTCTCCCCCTCCCAGGCTCTTGTCCTGTGGCGCTGTCTCACCCTCCACTTCTCCAGCAGCAGATGGGTTTTCAGCACAGCCCTGAGCGCTGAAGGCGACAGCGGTCTCTTCCTGCCATTCTTCATCCTGCAGACAGAGACAGATAAGGAAGCCAGTCAGCATTCTGACATGCAAACCATCAATTTCTCAGGTTATGTAAAAAGGTAAGACTATACAGCAGGACGGATTCAAGCTGCCAGTCACTCAAACCCAAATCATCAAGCATGCTGAGT
Source organism: Myripristis jacobus (assembly GCA_900302555.1). Lineage (NCBI taxonomy): Eukaryota > Metazoa > Chordata > Actinopteri > Holocentriformes > Holocentridae > Myripristis > Myripristis jacobus. Next base: position 31,089 of record OMLB01007127.1, on the reverse strand, counting down.
GTCATGCACAACAGCCTTTGGAGTGGGCACAGCAGATTGAAGTTTATGTTTCCATGCATTAATGTGTCAGAAAGTGGAGATGCGCGGCGCCGCACACTGTGAGTGCGCTTCATTTTGAAACGTGATGGTACATGAGTGGAGCTGTGCCAGAGAAGGGCTCTATTACCCACATCACTTTGACAGCTCGGTGAAGGAAATTGATACAATTTGCTTTTGGGAAATTCCATAAAATGTCACGAGTTTACCCTGCCCCAGAAAGAAAAATAATCTTCCATCATAATATATAGAGAATTCATGGCTTGAGGGGTGGTAATCATGAACTGTGCGCCAGTGGGATGCCTGCTCAACACGTGCCATTTACATTTATCTTGCAGGCTCACTGGTTTTACTTACTTAGAAATTATGTGCCCTGAGATATTTTGTCCCACAAAAGATCTCTGTGTTGCGTGAGGTTATAATTATCGTGTCCATTTATTTTGCAAATAGACCTGTGGTATTCGCCCTCTTCAGTCTGAGCGGGTTGTCTTACCTTTTAATCCAGCCCGCCTTGGCTGCCAGCCTGTGTTTGCACTGCGCCTCAGCACAATCATCGCCCTCGGCAGAGAGGATCACCTTGTCTGGCGAAGTCTTATATCTGTGGGCAAAAGTGCACAAGACGTGAGAATGGAGTCATGTTTCAATTATTCAGCCCGTGGTTTCGAAACATTAAGGGGCATTTAAGTAGCAAAGCTTGTTTGCACATGTGGTGGAAACAGAGTGAAAAGAGAGGGAGAGCAGGAGAAAGATGGATTAGACGACAGCCTAAGTATCTCACTGACAGTGCGCACACAACAGGCGCAAGGCGTTGTGTTACCGGCACATGCGCTCCTCGGGATGCAAATAGCCAAAGTGCGCGTGGGACAAGCTCGAACTGAGATAAAATGCAACATTACATAATTTCTACCTGAGGGGCTTTTCCACATGGCAGAAGCTGGTGCAGGTTTGGTCGTTTTCACGGAGGCACTTGCAGCGAAGTCCCGAGTCGGTTGCCATGGAGTCGGCGACCGCGCGCCTCATCCTCGGCGCGTTTCCCAGTCCGTAAGAGACCACGCGTCTGGAAGAAATGGACACACATTAAATTAGAAGCAAGAAATGACTAACAATATTTCCATGTAAAAAGCGTTGTGCTATGTATTCAGAAGTAATCCATTACTCTTTGTAAAAAATAACTCCGCGGCTTACAAGCCCTGGAAGCAGTGGCGCGTTACACAATGGACAGTAAATTACTTTCCCGCTACATCGCCCCAAAAGTGACCATCGGTCTCTTTTCCTTCACAAGTCAGGATAAATCAATTAGTGTCATCTCCAGGGAAGCAGGCTTTACAGCCTTTTGTCTCTCTAAACAAATCAGCTTCCATATGATATTTAGATGGAACGCCTACAAAACGACTTTTATGGGTAAATATGACACTGAAATAGTAGCCTAATTCTGAACTGAGTTCCTGCAACTATAGCCTTTGCTGTTGGGGAAGTAAAGTTAACATTATCACAATTATATGCAGTAAAGGAGGCTTACTCAGGTGTGTTGACCCAGATGATGTCCAGGTGACAGAAGTAGACGCACTCCTTGTCCAGGAACGTAGCGCAGGAGCAGCGCTTGGTCCTCACATGGCGCCCCGGGGTGGCAGCGGGGGCAGCGGGTGTCTCGCCAGCTGGAGCTGATAAGACTGCAAATAAAATCATCAGCAAAAAAAGAGTTCTTTAGGCTTCGTTTGTTGAATAGATATTTGGGCATTAACTAGAGCGGGGATCATCTATATGTATGAAAAATATTGTGTCTTATAATTATGCCTGTGTAAAGGTAGTAGGCTAATCAAATTTTAAGCTGTTTCATATAACTCAATTATGAAAGTTTTAACACGAATGATAAAATACGTCGATCAGTTCAGACAACTAAAAAGTAAGCACTGCCAGAACTCACCTGTGTGCAAAATCCCTGAGTACATCACTGACAACATGGAAAACAAAAAGTGTAAATCCATTTTTTTTCCTTTTTTTTAGTTTTAAATTTCCTTTATCCTTTTAGATTAAAAATGTTCATGAAAATGAATAATCCTCGAGTAGCAATTCCAGCGGGAAACCAAAGAGCAGAGCTTCAGTGTGCGTCCTCAGCGCGCAGAGACATTAGTACGCCGTCAGTTTGACAGTGCAGCTCCACATGTGCAGCCCTTTGACTTTATACAAGTGCTTCCCACCTCCCCTCCTCCTCCTGCAGTCCCGTGTTGAACAGTTTTGTCCTCTGGCTGATTCCCAGACAATGCTGTTTGTTAATAGTCACTGATAAGCAGCCGTGCAGGCCAAGATAAGGACTTTGAAAATTCCTCGGTTCCGAGGTATGGGATGGAGGAGACGCCGGGTGACTGCGACCTGTGCCAAACTCTTACTGGAGTATCCTGGATGAGGAGTTACGTTTATCAAACAGCAGATGGCGGTCAAGCGGCAAGTTTGCGAGTTTCATGGTGAATCGTTCATGGAAAAAAAAGAAAAAAAAATACAACCCACATGGGCAAACCATGGAATTAATATCAGTGGATGACCATAGTTGTAAACCATTTATCAAGTCTCATATTACAGATTGAAATTTCAACAAACATATCCTATAATTTGGACTGCTGTAGACAAAATGTTGCCTTGTTAGTGTTTTTTCCCCTCAGTGTGCATGAACTCGACTGCAGAGCATTTGCAAAATGTTGAAATAATTTAAAAAGTCTTGATATGAATATACAATTGTATAAACGTTGTAGAGAGTTAAAATTTAGACTGAGCTCCACACCCAGTATTATATAACAAGTACAAATATCTTTATCTTTAATACTGTTTGAGTATGATCGCTTGCTTTCACTGTAGGTAAAACATTTAGCTGGCAGTGGTTAATAAAGGAGCATTTGATGAAATGTCTTCTCAATAGATCATCAAATCTGCCTGAATTCTTAAAGTATATTTCAATAGCAATTTATATATCTGTTTTCTTGTGTGTTACAGCTCCACGTCACCAGTAACCCTCTATGTTGTAATTGGTGAATGAAGTGACGTTGATCATTAAAGTTCAAGCATGTTCTCCACAGTGTGTGCTGATGCAAATGTTTGCCTCCACCACCAGTTGCCATACACTGAGTTGTGCTATAGTAGTGCTGCAGGCAATGATGGAAAACATATATTGGATGTGTTAGTGTGTGCAAGCATGTGTATGCACGCCTGAAGTGGAAAAACGTTAGGTAAAGCATCCTGACATACTTCTGAGGTCCCTAATCAGAGACTGGTGTTAAGAGTTTCCATTGGCCTGGGGAACAGCTTGTACTACTGGCAGGAGAAACCCATTTGGCCTCTCTCCAGTCGGGACAGCAGCAACCCAGTAGCCGATAGTGCAGCATTAGAGCAAGCTTTGTCTTCATTAAAGATTTCAATGTGGCTGTGGAGCCGCTGTGATGTTACGGTGATTGTGCATGGTGTCACACAAGCAAAGGTTTGGGAAGAAGGCTGATTTTGCTCTGACCCTCTTCACCAGCCTTTCCTTGTGTGCTCAGCAGTGGCAGGTTTTGACCTCTAGGTGTCTCTGTTTGCTCACTATAGCCTCCCCCAGAGGTTGCAGACCTGAGGGGGGGAAGACGCTGCTGTACTGTAGATGGATGACTCACCCTCTGAATGGTGGAATGAGGAGGTTTTCACTGTAAGCCTCTTGAGATGAGAGCGAAGTTCCCTCATTGAGATGAAAGTGAAGTATTCCTCATTGAGGCCAGATTGCTATGTTTGACCCTGATCCTTCGAGAGCTCTCAATCATAATTTTCCCTATTAAATATAAAAAAAAAAAAACAGTGGACAAATAAAATCTTTTGGTCAAGTGCCACTCGCTATAGGTTCAATTGACAAATTGTAATTTTAATGAAGTGTATTATTGTGACGCTGAGAGGATCACTACGATGTCCCCAGAAGATCTATGTGAATAAAAATGATCTTTGCGTCACTGTTCACAATATTTCCACTGAATTAGTGAGGATCTCACTGCTGAAGGAGCCCTGTGTTGTCAGAGGCAAAGCAGTAGCAGATGAGTCTTTGGCTTGCAAAGCAATTTTTCTTATTGAGACAATCACAGAGTCAGCCATTCAGTAGAGTAGCATATTTTAAATAAAAGAAAGTCCATCAGGCGGCTGAAATCCCTGTGAGATTCACTGTTATGCAAGAAACTTCATTTTGGGCTGAGCAGAGGATCTCAAAGGAGGATGTCAAGAATCTGGTGGTAGCGACGGACCAGATGCCATGCAGTTACTGTACATATTGGAGAAGAATGAATAAATAAAACTTTTTTTTTTGGTTTACTTGAGAATAATTTGAGTGCTATTCAGAAGTTGCAAATCATTTTCCTGGGGGGTCTAACTTATAGCACATCCAGTCTGTTAAGTGGTGGTGTTTTTTGGTCAACCTCATGCTTAGGTTGCTCAATATATATTAAAAAGTGCCCTATATAAATCATATCATCAGAGAAGGTGCCATTTATTTCAAATCTCATTTGGAGGGATGTTTGTCTATACATTAATTCAGCTAAAACTGGTAGACCTGACTTTGGCAGGCTACCAGTGCTATAATTCATGCTATAGGACGATGTCAGATGTTAACTGCAATGTCAGACTTAATCAATAGCTGACAGTCCACACTTGCTTTATATTAATCAGTTGAATTAATGTGAAATTCATGAGGATACATCAAACAGAATCAATTTCAAATGACTGTCCCAGTTATGCCACTGTCTGCGTTTACAGTAGATGCTTTTACTGGGTTAAATTTGTCTGCTGACTGTTAAACAATATTTTCTGACAGCCTACAATTTGAGAAGTGTACAGTTTGAATGAATACTTGTCATCCTTGGCTTGTTGACTCGGACACAGTCCAAAGAACACTGTAAAATATATGGTGGAAATGTGCTTTCTGGTCTTTGGAAAACAAAATAGATTGACACCACTTCAATGTTTGTAAATAAATTTTTACTGATACAGTTAATAATATTGATACCATAATGTAAAGCTACCATAATGCACATACCTATGGACTTATGAATCGTAATGGGCACTAGATGGAATATAATAAATATTTGAACACAACATCTGTACACAGAAATATTGCCCCAAAATCCATAGAAATGTACATATACCAGTACAACATTTATTTTTCCATAAATTTACGAATGACAAATTCTCCAAAATAAAACTGATATCCTCAATTTTAATCTCTCCTTCTACTTTCATTTTTGAAATAAACACAACCAACTACTGAATTTTTAAGGTATTATGTACAGGTTCCTAAACAAGAAACTCCAAAAAGGCACAATTGTCTGTACAACATGTACAAAAAAGAAACTGTCTGGAGCTGACAAAAAAGTAAAAATAAAGTGATTGGTCATCATCAAAATCATAGTCATCATATGATTGCACATACAATATGAACGTCAGTATCTGTGCTTTGAAAGGCGATTTGCAAAGAAACAAACCCCTGAAGAAGTGTTTTCAGTCTTACAAAGTGACAAGCATTACAAAAAGAAAACAAAGAAGAGCTGTCCAACTGGGGCTTTTCAGGTGGCGATGACCAGTCTGTCCTCATCATCACTGGACGCCTCATTATAGTCATCAGTTCCCTTCTGCCAGGAGGACACCAGTGGTGGCCTTGGAGGTGCAGGATCGCTGCCTACCCCAACTGGAAACTGCTTAACATTGTCTGCTCCACTCTCAGGTTCTGGTGATGGGTGGTGCTGTGGGGATGTACCCCTGTCCTCCTTCTCCACAGTCTGTGTGACCTCTGGTCTGCTTTCACTCCCTGGACTCAACCTACTGCCTGATGTCCCTTCTGGAGGGCTGCTGACCATCACAGGGATGGGTGGTGAAGCAGACATGCAACTCCTTGAGGGACCAAGTCCATGATCAGTTTGAGAAGGCTGGGCTCCCAGAGCTTCTGGGCTGCTCTGCCTCTCCGAGGGCCCAGGGAGAGGACTTAGGGTGGAGAGAGGGCTGAGGGAGGGAATCAGAGCAGGCAAGGCGATGTTGACTATCTGCAGGCCAGGGATATGTGTCTGGGGGCCGATACTGCTTTGGGAGGTGGGGCTTGCAGCTAAAACCTGCAGGCCCAGGGTGGCATTGAGGGTGAGCCCTTGCTGGGGCAGCAGTTGGGTGGATGCCAAGCCTGTGTTGGTCAGCCCCATGAGGTTAAGTGTCTCCAGACCCACAGGCTGCAGAGTCTGAGCCTGCAGGCCAGCGACCTGCCCAAGGGGGAAGCAGGGCACAACGCTACTGATTGGTTCCTGGACCACAAGGGGCTGGGCGTGAGAGCTCTCTGGCTGGGGCGAAGTGTTGGGAGCCGGTAATGGGCTGGTGTTCCTGTGGATGACACTCACTGCTGGGATGGTGAGCTGGACAGGGCCAGCCTGGATCGGTACAAAGGTGGAGTAAGCTGCCAGCCCAGCAGGAACCAGCTGGATCCCCCCGACTGGGACCATGTTGTAGGGGGAGCGAGAAGGCTGCTGGGAGTGCAGGGGCAGGTGGCTAAACAGGTGTGTCTGGGTCCCTGCTCCTGGTGCATGGGATAGGCCCTGTGGGGGAAAGTGCATGGGACCTTGGGAAGCATAGGAGGAGGTCTGAGTGCTGCGGTCCACTGGTATTCCTGACTCACTTGTCGACACAGTGGGAAGGGTGGACGAGCTGTCCTGTAAGAGGAAAGAGAGCAAAGAGATCATCAGTTTCATTCTTGTCTTAAACAAAATCCCAGTCATAGGATTTGAAGGGGATGAGAAGCGCAATACTATTTGAACCAAGCCTCCAAGCTAAGAAAAAATTACCAGAAGACTATTCACCTTTTCAGAGCTTTCAGAGGAGCTCTGTGGAAGAATGTTGCATGCGGGAATCAAGGTAAGGGTATGGATAGGAAAGAAAACGAAGGGAGACAGGCAGGGAGGGGTGGAGAGACACACAATGAGAATACATGGGTCTCACCTGGCTGAGCTTTGAGCCCTTGCCCGGTACTGGGGGACTAGGGGGCACATCAAAGTCAGGGTAGTCGATTGACATCTGCCTGCATGGTGACACAGGGCTCATCATGTGCACTGACTCTGTGTCTGAGGTGTAGGAATCTGAGATGGGGACAACAGGCGGAGGAGAGCTAAGTAGGGGGCCTGGGCTGGAGCAGGACCCAGAGATGGACATCTGCTTGCACAGGGACACGGGGCTCATCATGGGTACAGACTCGAAGTCTGAAGTGTGGGAGTCAGGAACTGGAGGCTGGGACAGAGGGAGGGGAGCTGAACTGATGGACATCTGGGCTAGGAGAGCACTAGGAGGGACCTCTGCCTGGTTGGAGGGTATGTGTTGAGGGCTGGCAGAGACAGAGGGGTTGGTGGACAGGCCCGACTCTGCCTGGCTGTCATCCTCTTCCTCCTCGTTGTCATCATTCTCCTCATCGTCAGGGCCGTCAGAGTCATCACCGTCTGAATCTGGACGATCAGCACTGCTCACCTGACTGCGGTCTCCTGCAGTTGAGAGAAAAAGTAAGAAGGAAGACTGTCTTTATATTCTACAGAGCATTTTCGTCATCAGTGCTAATGCATAAAAGATAAGCTATTAGGCAGCATTTAAACCACTTTCATTCATTAAAAATCCAATATTCTCATCTGTTTCTCTGACATAATGAAAAAATCTACCACTCTGGAATAACAGTTCATGTGTTGTACTGCTGCAGCAGTGGTGTTTCACAGCCTAGACCACCACAAGCCCCTGAGCTCCATCACAGGCAGAGAAGGAAAAACAAATATGCTCTTAGAGACTGGGACCATAGAATGCTTTCAGGCAGCTTCTCTCTTTTTTTTCTAAAATTAGACGCAGCAATTTCCTCTTTCTAAACGCTGTGCATGCCGCCCACATGCACTCTGAGTTAACAGGGGAAGAAGCTGCATTTAGAATTTGTAATTAGACCATGGCACAGCTATTGATCGGCATAGCTACAGAGCACAAGCAGGGACAATCCGCATTTCACATCTTTACTATTTAAAGAAGGACAATCCTGCTGTTTGTTTCTATAGGAAAATGGGGTAAACAAGATTTTGCAGTGTTCATCCACTACTATGTATGTAACAATGTACTGGCAATAAACCCCTGAACTAATACAAAAAGCCTTTATTCCCGTTTAATACTTTAGATTCCAAACATTTTTTCTATATTTGGTAGATATGGCTCCAAAGCACAATATCTGCTGTGTATTTCCCCTCCAAGTCAAGAGTGAGCAGTGAAACACTGTACCCGAATCCTCTGCATCCTGATCCTCAATGAGACCCTCAGGCACCCCCATCTCCATGCATTTCTTGCTGTGGGCCTTGGATTTCATGTGCTTGGTCAGATTTCCTGCAAGAGGAGAGGCAACACACTCTTAGGGTGGGTGAAACTTGAACAATAGCACAGAAGGACTTTATGTAAGAGAATGCTGTCTTTGGGCAAGCTGTATGTAAAGGGTGAGTAACTGATAAAGACATTTTTAAAGGAACGTGGGTTGCTCTGACACCAAGTACTGTTCTGCAGTGTCGCGTGGGTAGGCAAGTTCGATAAAGACTGGTGAATCATACTGTCTTCGTTTTCTGAGATGGTGCAACAACATCTTTAATTCCATAGCTCTTAACAGGAAAAAAGTCACTCACAACATTTAAGATAGAGAAAACAGCTCCAGAATTTCAACTGTGATTATGAAAATTTAGCAAACTGAAAGTGCAGATGTTTGAAGTTTGACTGAACCTTGTGGTTCTCAATAGATTAATTATTTACTATATGCAATTTTTTCCACTCCAAAGCTATTGCTCTGTAAAAGTTTAAAGCTTGAAAAAAAAAAAATCCAATCTATTAAACATAAATAAATTTTAACACCTGTGAATACATCTCACTGGACTTTCCAGACTTTTTTGTTTTTCATGTAATTGACTGATGTGAATGTTTAAGTACTAACAGTCACTCCCTCTCCTCTGCATAAAAAAGCTAATTAATCAAGTGGTTCTAACTTGCAAATTTCCCCAGAGGTCAATAGGAAAACCATAAAAAACACATTTATCTTGATGCACGGTGTTAATACAGCCATGGTTTCAGATGGATGGTGTTTTAACACTGCAGCCTGGATACTGGTATACTGAGCTCTAACCTTTTGTCTTGAAGGAGAAGTTGCAGTGGACGCAGTGGTATGGTCGGACATCAGAGTGGGTGCGGATGTGTTTGCGCAGCATGCTGGGTTTCTTACAGCGGATCCCACACTCCTCACAGATGTATTTACCACGTCCACGTCCACGAACATAAACATACTCTTCATTAGATTTGTATCTGTAGGGTTAGTGAAAAGAATTAGGGAGATATAAATTCAGAAGACAAGCACAGAAAAGTACATGTTTGTATTTTGAATATATAGCCTATGTAATTCAGCAAGTAAATAGATCAGTGAGTAATTATCTTGTAAGACTTCTTTATTGCTTATATTCGTACCCGCCATCAAATATTTTGATCCGCCTTGGTTCTGTTTTAGATGACAAGTCTTTGTCTGACTCATTGTTGGGCTGAGTCTCTGGTTGCACTTTGCTTCGGTTTTCAGCTGTTATAGACTTCTGGGTTATTAGCACCTGCAAAGAGAATAAAGGATCTACTGCAGTATATGTTATGTACTCACAATTACCATGCAATTATCAGTATCCTTGATTAAAGAATCAACACAACATAACACTCTTACCCTGGGCATGATGTCTTTCAGCTTGCCTGAGTAAGACAATATATCCGATTTTCCACTTGTCCTTATCGCTGAGGTGTAGAGTATTTTCTTGGAGCTCTGCTTGGAGTCAAACAGAGACATGAACACCTTGGTGGGCAACCCAAGTGGGTTAGGGTTGTTGGGGCTTACTGTCCAGGCAGCATATGCTGAAATCTTCAGGTCCGTCTGTGGAACATGGAGAGGTTTCCTTTTCATCAAGAAACACCATGTGAAGGTGGTGGCAGTCTTCAGGCTGGGAAAAGACAAGCGATGACTGTCTTTTGTGTTAACCACAGAAACAGAAACAGATGAGGTCAGTTTCACCTGACCACCATGGAAACTGGAGGGCCTTATCGGCGATTTGGCAGGAGTCCATCTCAGTTCCTCAGCTTTGTCTTGAGGCTTCAGAGAGTTGTTAGCTTGGATGGAAGTGCCATGGCTGCCTGGTGTATTCAGCACAGAGACTGGCACCTGGGGAACTACAGTAGTTGTGCCTTTTTCCAGTCCAGTGCTATCAGGTGACATAGGTTTGCAGTCATCACTAGCCTCTGAGTCCCTCTCCCCGTCTAGTTTATCCTGGGGTAGTGGTGGGGCCTCAGTTTCAATGGGACTGTCTACTGGTTCAGTGGTGCAAATTTGTCTGACAAGCGTTAATTTCCGCTGTCGAGTCACCTCTGCCACCTTGGAGTTGAGATAGTTGACTGACCTGCCATCAGTGAGACATGCGACACCATGCTCATCCTTAGCCCGCTTTTGGTGTTTTTCCATGTAGATGTCTAAGCTATTAGCAGGAGATAGCATTCTTTTGCTGGAGGCAGTTGGTTCCTGCTGTGGGCATAAGGTCACTGATGCCAGTTTCTGTGTGCAATGTAAAGACCCAAGAGAGGGTAATCTTTCTCCAGTATGGTTATAAGTGCTGACTCGATGACTTTGGGGTCTATCCTTACTTACAGTTGGTGCAGGATGGATGTCACCATCTACACTAGGAATGGATGGTAGGCTGTTTCTACTGGACACAGAGGGAGCAGGGTTAATTTGTTCATGGGTTATCAGGATCTGTGGCAGTGGGGCAGCACTTGCTTGGACCTGATTAAATGGGTCCCTTTGTTGTGCACCTGGCAAAACAACACTCTGTGTCTTAATCTCAGAAGCCTGATGACTCTGTTGAGCAACATAGACATTTTGGAGCACATCAGAAGACTTTGAAACACTCAAAATCTGATTGGCAATAGGTATTGTTAAAACTGGCATGGCTATCTGAGTCCCCTGGGTGCTAGAGAATGAAAATGTTTGGCTTGGTCTCAGAGCAGGACATTGTAGCTGGTATTTGGGCACAAAACTTTTCTTTTCTTCAGAGTCAGCTGACTTATTTTGGATATTTTCACGACGGACCAAAATTTGGCTCAGAGGTTGCTGTATCTTTTGGCATATTTGAACCCTTGATGTTTGATGCCAAGGGTGTGGAAGGCCATGAACTTGAGGCTGCTGAGTTGGGCTACCCAAATTAATACTTTGCACCATTTGCTCATTCTTCTGCAAGGCTGGTTCTCCAGAATGCAGGACAAAAGACTGGGCCACGGTGGGCTTATTGGCAATATGAATCTGTTGGGATCTGTTCTGAATTAAAGAGCTTACATTAGTGATGGAAAGTTTCTCCAGAGGGATGATATTTTTCCGGACAGGTTGCTGATTCTCTGGACCTATCTTTAAAGACATCTGGCGCACTAATGGCCCACGTCGCCTCTCAATGAGCGGCACCTGGGCAACTTGGGACATTTGTGTAGTTTTTGGCTGAGCAACTGGGGACAAAGATCTGCTAGGAGATACATTTCCACAGTCAAAGGATTTGCTACGGTAGTCACATGAAATCTCCACAGATGGTGTACAAGTGATCTGTTCAGATGCAGCGCGCCTCATCATGCCAGGTACACCAAGTGTATTGAAGGCAGTTGGTAATCCTTGAGACTCTGGAATTTTGCTGACACACTCCCCTCTACAAGGGCTCTCTGATCTGGTTGGCTCATCTCTGTCAAAAGAGGCTGAAATACTTGAGCAACGAGAAAGACTGCTGTCCCTGCTGAGGCTTCGTGAGAGGCTAGACTCAAAACTGGATTCACCTGAGGAGTGGTCCATTTGAGCAAGACGAATTCTCTTCTTTTTAGGAGGAAGTTTTTCTGCTGGCAATTTGGACAAACTCTCACTTCTCTGAGGCCAGTTGAACGGATCTGCTGGCTTATCTGCCGGTTCAGCAGTCTGTGTCTCATGTTCTCTATCAGGCTCCTCTGTGACCAGAATTTCAGGAACCTGAATGTTATTTTGACGAACCAGACGAGACTGGTGGATGGGGGTACAGTTTTCACCAATTGCTGCTAGTGTGCTATCGGTGCACTGCTCCATCCTTTGTTTTCCATAGTCAGCACTCTTGGGTATTTTGTCATGGTAGCTGTCAACTGTAGCATTTCCTGTAGCATCTGTTTTGCCCTTGTTGAGGGCATCCTTTTCCATACTATCAACAGGAGAGGTCCTGTCGAAAGATTCTGATGTCTCAAATGAATTGGGTCTGCTGAGAGAGTTGGTGTGTCTGATGACTGAAGTACCGCTGCCTTGCCTCTGCAGGTCTCCTTTTGTAGAAGTGCTGATCTGGGCTTCTCGTATTGGTGACAGTCTGGAATCTGAAGTGTCTATACCTCTTGCTACAAGTTGGGGCTGAGGTAGGTTTGTCTGGTTGTTTTTAGGCTGTATGTCCACCATGACAGCATGCTGAGAAAATGCCCGACCTGCCAAAGCTGTTGGTAGCTGACATGAATCAAAACTGACAGAACAAGGAGGAATGGTGTCAGTTGGAGACTGGTCATCATCATCACCAACACTCTTCATTTTCCTTCTCTTTCTAATTGATGTCTGTTTATCAAGTACTCCTGAAATGCCTGTTGATCTGTGAATTATGGGCTGCTGTGTGTTACTCTGAAAAACATCTTGGTCAGTTTCTTTGAGAGGGACTGGCTTGTTTTTTGGACCATGGAGCTCAGAGCAATAAAATTTCTTGTGATTTTCAAAATTTTCTAATTTTCTGTACCGGTTACGACAGGTCTCACATTCATACATTGTGCCTTTACTCTGCTGAGGCTTTCTGTTTCTGTCCTGACTATGTTCAAAGGATCTGCTTCTTTGCATCATCTCTGTGGAATTAATTGGACCATGATAGCCCTCATCCATGGAGCGGACAGAAGGGAGGCCATGCCCCTCACTTGTTGAAAAGTCCTCCACTGCTACTTGCCTGACTAAGGTACGAGAGTGTATTGCTGGATTTGGGGTAGATGGGGCTGATGAAAACACATCATCATTAAATGAACTAATTTTGTCATCAAATGACTGACAAATTCGCAAAGGATGTGGCTGGGGGGCAACATTAATGGGAAGAGCAGAATGTCCTGGTGTAGTAGGCATAGAGTTACTCCTTGTTATTGGCAAGCAATCCATTGGTGGGTATTGAGGAGGTACAGAGAGAAGAAATACTGGCTTTGATTTATCTGTGGGGGTAAATGGGGACTTGGGGATATCTGAGCTGGAGCTAGACCTTCTTCCCATTGGTTTTAAGTCAAACTGAAAAGAGTCTTTGAATATGTATGATTTAGGGGAGTCTATGCTACCTCTCCTTGAGAGAGAGGTCCTTCTTGGTTTGACACTGTCCAACTGCTTGTTGTCAACCACTGCCTCATTGTCAGATATCAACTTTGAAATTCGCTCTTCCAGTGAGAGTGTTTTTGCTTCCAGTGGTGGACGCATCTGTCCCTGTGTGTCTCTTGGCTTTTCCTCAGTTGCTACATGCATTACTGTGGCAACCACAGGAGGGACATTGGGTAGAGTGTTCTTGGAAACATCTATGTCTCCTGGTGGAGTTATCTTTACAAATGGGCTAGGGGGACTCATGGCCTGGTCGGCACTTTCAGAGCGTGAAAAGTAGCCAGAGTCTGTACTTCCTAAACTGCGTGGGCTAAGTAGGCACTTTGCCTGTTGCTGCTGGGAAAAGTCTGTTGCTTGTTGTCTCTGAAGCTGAGCATGTCCACCTATCAGCGGAGACTTGCACTGGTGGTCCTCATCTTCACTCACGGTGTCTAGTGAGGGATTTGTACAGTCTACCTCTTTCAGAGATGACAGGACTGTGATGCTGGATCTCAGATTGGCTGTTTGGAACTCTCGTTGCCGTTGTGCAGCAGCTTGCTCAGGTGCTGAATCTGTCACTCTTGGACTATCAGCCCTCAGAGGGGAGACATTAACTGGGTAAACAACTACTTTTGGAAGTGCAGCTGTCACTTTGGGCTCATAACTCCTCTGACCAGAGGCTGGTTTGATAGACTCAATGACAGCTGATAAATCCGCCTCTCCATGGCTTGCTTGGGCTGCACCTGCACTATGCAAACTACTTTCAGACAAAGCTGTCACACTGCTTTGTGATGAATCAGGGTCCAAATCTGCAGTGCTACCATCCTCATCACTGTCCCCACTGTCCTCTGCCTCTGAATGTGTCCCAAGAGCTTTGTCAGATTCTTGGGAGAGAGACCCACCACTAGATTCGGAGCGTGCCACAAGACCTAGTTTTATAGCATGGGCATGTGATTTCTTATGCTTGTACAAGTTGCTCTTTGTTTTGAATGAGAAACCACATGTAACACAAGGGTACGGTCTTTCTCCTGTGTGAGATCTTATATGTTTGAGCAGCACACTGGGCTTTGCACATGCACGATTGCAATACTCACACACATACTTCCCCGGCTTCTTGGGCTTCTGGTCTTTAGCCACCTGCTCAGCACTAAAGTTCATAACTGTAGCCATCTGAACTTGGTTACAGCCTGGTGTAACTGGGACCTGAATGGTGCTGGGAACACTGGCTGAGAGGGACTGGCAAGTGTGCACAACTGGTGGCTGACTTTGTGGCAAGGAATTGGAGCCTGACGGGACAGGTGCATGAGTTATGGTGGATGGTCCGGCACTGAAGCTCATGTGCAAGCTGGGCTTTTCCTGATTCGAAGCAACAGGTATAAAATGTGGTGCAGCATGCTGAGAAGGCTGCAAGGGAGCACCATGTGCAGATGTCTGTATATTTCCTTGTAGTGGTGCTGCAATGCCAATGAAGTTACCTTGTTTGTCAACATAGTAAGTCTGCATATGGGACGGTTGAGTCTGGAGACCAAAATTGACAGCTGGCATCGCTTTTGTTTCACTACTGGGCTGAGCAGTGATGGTGGAAGCTGGTTTTCCAATAGCTGCAATTTGCAAGGAGTTTTTCCTCTCAGCCAGTGTACTAAAGTCTTGCTCCATGGCCTTTAGTAGAACCTCAAGGGGAGCACTGGTGTGGTAGGAATCCCCCTCAAAACTAGGGTTGCTGCTCTCGCTGTCTTTTCGCTGAGACACTTCAACTGCAGTTGAACACTCCTTTTCGCCACTGATGGGATCAAGAGATGGTGGCCTTGAAGAGGATGTTTCTACCTGATTCAACCTTTCATGACCAGTGGCTGATGATTCATCTTTAGGTGATGCTGAAACTGGTTGGACATATTCTGGGTCTCTGTTCCCACTGGGTGACCTAGAGGGACTGTGGGAAGGGCTGTTTGAGTATGAGGAGCAGGATGGTGTAGTTTCCTTGGATGATGCTCCTTGGAGGGGAGTTCCTGATGTTTTTGACTGGAGGGGCTTCTTCACTGGCGATTTAGGAATTTTCTTGAGCTGATTCTCTCCAACGACCTTTTTCCTCTTAAGGCCTTTTATGTTATCTGCATGTCTTCGGCAGCTTTCAGATGTCCCTGTGGATACAGATACAAGAATATGATTTCATAACCTGTTATGCCATGTCAAACATAAAGTGAAATGAAAAAGACAATATTCCTCACATTTCAATTTCAAAATAAGAAAAATGGAATGGGCACAATCAAGCTGTCTTTTTTTTCAGTACCTTCCAATCACTCTACAATATGGCCAGAGTGAGCAAAATCTTACTAGTGGGAAAATACATTTTATTTCCTGTGCTGGTTGAACTTCCTTATGGACTCATGAAACTAAAAGCACTGGAATCAACACTACACAGCTAACACATTTTTTTCCCAACTTAACACACCCAAGTCTAAGTTTACACACCTTTTTATTTTGCACATATAATTTACTCACCTTTTTAGCCTAACATCAATTTTTGGTTGCTTTGTCTGCTAATGATCAGTTTAATCAGTGAATAGTTGACCCGTCTTTTATTTAACCCAGCATTGCTGTTTATAAGTCAATACTATGGTCAGAACTAGAATGCTGTAGTGTGCTTTAATTCCTACATAATCAACTTGTGCGGATTGTGCTTGTTTGTGTCTTATTATCTGAAACCACAAGCATCCATTGATTCTGCAAGGAAATTATAAGCCCATAGAGTAAGTTTAGCGTACTTGTCATTTGCTAAGTGCATTTCCCCTAGTATAATTTCCTTGTGCAGTGTTAAAACAAAACAAACACTGAGGACAAAATGAGGACATACCACCCTGGAAATACATTTTTTTAGATGATACAATTTTGGCACAGCAGTGTTACTTTTCATTGGTGCAATTTTGTACTCATACCAAAAAAAGCAAATGAAAAAGTAGCATCATTATTATTGTGAGTGTGGGGGTCATTACTGGAAAAAAAGTAATAAATTACGTTTACTTTCCTTCAGAGTATTTAATTACTTTACATATTACTCTCAGAAAATTAATTACACAATTATCTACACCATTAAATTAATTATACTACTTGTAACAATACGTTTGTTTTAGACCTTTAATTACTAAGCTTACAGAAGTATTTCAAATAATGACAGATACAATGGAGTATAGCTGTCTCAAAAAGGTTACTTAGACGGCCATATGTTAAATTTCAGATTTGCAGGTCATAGGCCTATTTGTGTGTATGATCAGTAACTGTGATGTAATTTTTGAATATGTAACAGTAAATCCTTACTTTACACCACTATAGAAAAAGTAATGTGCTTACAATAACACATTAATTTGTAAGATGTTGTCCGTAACATTGTTTATTACAGCATTTTGCATGATACCTCCACTTTGTTACCCCTAACTTAGTCATCTATAATGCAGAAATGTGGCTATATTATTCAAGTCAATTCCAGGCAACTGTAAGCTGCACGAGAAATCTATCGATCTTGCAATGCCTTGGTTGCCAATAGAAGCAGCTAAAAGCCACAGATTACTTTATGCCCTTTTAAGGCTGAAAGAGGATTAATATTCTTGTTGTGATTGCTTTGTGTCCAAATGTTCACTACTAAGACCTCCTGTTTCATCAGTTATTAAAAAATAATACAAACGTTTAGTTTACATAATTTTTTCACAAAATACTACACAGCTACAGCCTAATACCATATTTGATTTGAGGGTTTTCCTAAAGACATACATGCAGAAAAACATCAGTTTAATACTAGTGCATTACATAATGAATTTATAACATTCAAGGCTGTTACATAACAAAAATGTTGTGCTCTGCAGCCATTTAAGTGTTATAAATCAGTTAAAGAGCATAACCTTCCACATCGTGCTCAAGAAAATCTAAAAATCCTCTCACCAAAGGCCTTTGCCTGTACCCTGCCATTTCATCAGTGTTTCATTGCTAGCTGGCCTTTTGGAATCGTTGAAGATACAGTTTTTATACGGATACAAGTTCACCATTGCCACTCCCTTTAGCGTTCTCCTGTTTTGCCATGTGTCTGAAGCCACTAAGGCCCACGCTTCATTACATGGAAAAATGTCCTTTCTTCCTTTTCATGCTTGTCTAATAATGTCGAGCTGTGGAGGCTTGGCTGTTCAAAAAAGAAACCCTTCTGCAGTTGATAATATTGGCTATATGCTACCATGCTCCAGGCATACTGCATCTGCATGCTGTAAACACTGCGCTCCAATAATAAAACAGCGCCCAAACCGCACCCAAAGCAGGGTGTCCTATAATTTGTCATATTGGCCCTACAATGGTTATTGAGGCATGTGGTTTTTGAGGACATATTGCGTAAGTGTAGCATTGCCCTGTCACAGTTTCCTGGCTGGTGTAGGTATTTCCCAAGATGAGGTCAGGATTCCTCCGGGTCTCTGGCATAATTAGATTGAGGAACGCCTTGTCTTTACATAAGTTAATCCATTCTCCACACAAACATGCACTAAAAAAGAGCTTTAAAACAGCATACAGCCAACACAACCTGTTCTCTGGGCAGACCCTATGATGTTCCTGAAATAAACCATACTAAATCATGCATCACAAAGACAGACCTTTGTATGTACGCAGAGGAAAACAGAGTCACTTAAAGGCATAGAAAAGGGGTCAGTTTGAGGGTTCCTTGACATGTCTGCAAATTATATTTCCATGACATCTTATCAACTTTTTCATCACAAAAATGCACCATAAACAAATATTTGCCAGTATCTATGTATTAATGTAACTGTTATTGCTAAAAGGTTGTTTTGAACGGACTCTGCTACCATCTGAAACTTATTGAATCAGGAGATTTTTTTTTTTTCTTCCAAAGGTGCCTGTATCAACTGGTAGCTAACATTGACTTGATTTTTCCCCTGCAACAAAACACTTCCAACCAGTCAATTCCAATTGCATGGAAACTGCATGACGGGTCATTTTCCATAACTT
Source organism: Myripristis jacobus (assembly GCA_900302555.1). NCBI lineage: Eukaryota > Metazoa > Chordata > Actinopteri > Holocentriformes > Holocentridae > Myripristis > Myripristis jacobus. The sequence goes on along the minus strand of OMLB01007127.1, from coordinate 12,641 downwards.
CTGGGCCTGGGAAACACAATATTGAAATTCCATGATTTATCCATGATTGCTGGAACCATATAGTTTGCAACAGAAAAACGCTGTGCCGTGGTAGTCCAGAATGGAGCAGCTATTGATAGGATACACTTGTTTTAAATGTGGCTTGTCAAAAAGATTAACCTCTAGCAAACACTGACATCAGTCCTGCTGTATTTTGGGAAGGGACGGAGATATTCTTACTAGGTGTCAATCCTTTCTATTTCACACATCACCACCCAATCTCATTTGCAGCGGGTGATTTAAAAAAAAAAAAAAACGTGCATGTCCTGCAAATAACCATGTTCTAAGGATCAGGTAAGCTTAGCTGGTTATTTCTCAGGTACAGTTTAAACAAGCTACATAAAGCTGTCATGGGTTAACCTAACTTGTTCTCCTGTCTGAAACTAGTTACATAACAAGCCACTCAGCTAAGCAAGATGTTCTTTGTGTGTAATAACAAGGCTGTCACTGTAGTGGCATTGCCATTCATAAGAACTGTAAACATACATAAAATTTAAAAAAAAAAAAAGAAAAGAAAAGAAAGAAACACAAACAATATAACATATACAGACAAGCAATAATTTGCTTGAAAAAAATGTAATTTCATTTGGCAAAAATGGACCATCTTTCTCCCACATAACATGAAGGTCACAATCGCTCTAATACGTTTATCTGTCACACTAGAACATGTGATCATGCAGTTGGCCTAATTTCAATATTTCACAACACAAAAAGTAAAACCATCTCTAGGGCAATCACTGTTGAAATACAACGGCATGTTCAGAGCTGTGGCATGAAAAACAAACTTTGTGACCACTAATCTAAAGCTGTGCTATTGTCAAACACTGACTGAGGAATGTAGAAACCAAACAGAAACTATTACAAATGGTCTTAGTGAATCTTACTGAAACAGGAAGCACTGGAGAAATATTTGCGTGTTAGGGCAGCTGCAAAATACCAATCTGAAACAGCGACAGGATCTGCTTCTGACGTAGAAGTACTAGCCAAACAGGACTGCAGAGATACATTCTTTAACTATAAATAAAGAGTTTACTGAGAGATGCGGTTAAATAAATAAAACAACAATGAGGACTGAGTAAATCATGGCTAAATAAAAACAAATACAGGAAACAAAAATATGAACTATTTGACAAACTAACAGTGCAAGAATAAACACAATATATCATAAATTATTTTTGGACCGCTAGTACAAAACACAAACTAACTTCTGTGAGTGGTTTCCAATTAAGATCTGTAGACAAAACTCCTTGTGCGCTTCCAATAAAAGAATTATTTTAAGTTGCATCACACAGTGCCTTCTTTTCAGTCTACCAGGTGGTGAAGAGGAAGAGAGAAATTCCCTCACAAAACCTCAATCCTATTGAAAGTGAAGGCATTCTCACTTCCCCTTTTGAAAATATGTAACTCACTGATTTGTATCCAAGGTCTTGATAAAAGGTCTCTTACCTTTCTGTGAGCTTTTAGGGTCTTTGAGCTCTTTCTGTGCCTCTTCGATTTTATCTGCAAAACAAGGGCAGATACCATTTTCAGCAGAGCAAACAGCACTGTACAGATGCAAGGAGACGCATACTCCACACCAAAGGCAATGCAGAATGTAACTAATGATACTGGGGATGCTTCCCACACGGCTGCAGCAGGATGAAGGTCTTTCTAATGAAAAACAGATATTCTTCCATGGCAGAGGGAGTGCACCAGAGCATTATGGAAACTACCATAATCATAAACAGGGCATTGCACAGTGTTTGTATGTGCATGTGCATGGGCGCACACACGCACATACAGTACGCACACACGCACACCTACAGGAATACCACTGTGTAAAAATGTATGACAAATATGAGGTTTAAGTGCACAAGCAAGTCAATATAGGTGGGTTCATTCTCATTATTACTGAGCAAGTGCTTACCCGCAGATCTATTTACATATTCAAATGCTGCTTACACCCGCCGGGGGAGACAAATTTATTCCATTCAGGCCTTTTATATACGTCACAATCATCATCACCTACAATCCAGCAGGTGAGGAACCTGTTTCAGTATGCACCATATGGATGTGTGGGAGGCGACACATGAGCACCGACTGTGTATTATTGTAATCAATTTTAATTATATAAGCAGGTTTAATGTGGCCTGCATGGGGTGTTCGCAGTGTAACAGAGGGAGAGGGCTGAGTAAACCCTCTGTTTTCCCACTCCCGCAGGGCAGCTTCCACAGGCTGGACGTGGGAGGAGGCAAGAGGGCACGTGCACACCTTGAAAGTGTGTAAACGAGCGTGCGCACACACACACATACATATAAGCACATGGAAACACACATAGTTACTAGAAAAGCATAGCAAAGCTGTAGCATGTTTTTGCCCTCACTGACCATGGAAACTCGATGGAAAAATAAACCAATTTCTGTGCCCTGCACGTTACACCAGCATGCAGAAAGAGGCCTCAAGCACCCATGGTAACAATTTTGTCCTAGATTGCACAAATGCAAATTGAGGGTGAAAGAGGATGTTCTTCTGTGGTTTCCAAAATCACAGCACGATGCCGGGAATACTCTGAGAAGGGGGGTGGGGTATGTGTATGTGTGTGGGGGGGGCACAATCAGGCCACGGACGAGGTCAGTGGATTATGTCATCGTGAGTGTGTGTTACTGTTGTCACACCCTGCTCCATCTCTCTCGCTCTCTTATCCCAGGCACACGCCACAGATTACATAATGCGTCCCCACCCCTGCACGGCCGTGGAGCAAAACAAAGGCACCCTGCCAGCAGAAACACAGCAACCGAGGCACATGGGGAGAGGGCAGAGTGTGTTTGTTTCTGTATGTGAGCATGCATGTGCAAGAAAGGTAGCCAGAGAGGGAGAGAGTCCCTCTTTGTCTGTATGTATCATTTAGCATCAAATCATCTTGAGCATGGAGTGTGCGTTTGCATATGAATGACCATGTGAACTGAGCTCGCCCTCTGACAGAGGAGCGGGGCAGGCTGTGTTTTCCTGGCACAGACACCGTTTTGATACGTGTCCAAAAGAAGAGGATCACTAACCTTTTAGAGAGGATGCATCTGAACCCTCATCGCGCCTCAGATTAATATTTACCGTGTTGTACAGCTCAACCCCACAGCTTCCTCAAGCAAAAGTTGATGTTATTGCAACCCAATTTGAGATAATAAATGCTTATTTTAGTGGTTAGGAGATTTGGAGATAGATTTTCACTGGTATATGCTTTATTGTTTGCACAGCTTGATACATATGTCTTGTATTAGACCACACTGGCAAACCTAAGCGTAAGTGATTACTGCCCAACAAAAATCTTATTAGTGGTTGTGTATGGTAGGAGACCAGGGTATAAGTTATTATATATCAGATTGCAGCTATTACATAATAAACCACAAACAAGACCCCCTCATGCTGAATGACAACCATTAAGTCAGGAATGCTACGCCCACATCTGAATGCGCTACGAGCTCTGAACCATGGAAAAGAACAGGAAACACCGGGAATCAACAGGCCAACTGGCTGGAAAGGGGAAGACAAGGCAGCATTCCCTTCATCCCTCGCCTTAGAGAGCACCAAAAATATTCTGTCAGCGTGCCGGAGATATTAAGACAGCAGGGAATGATTATAGGGCTGTTCATGTTTCCTTCATTACGGCTGGTGGGGTTGCTGTTGTTATTACTGCACCGCTGTTATGAAAGGACATGGGCCAACGTTTAGAAGGGGGTCTGAGGTGGCCGGGACAACAGCGGCATATTTCACCGCTGGGCTAAGAGACACTGGGTCAGATGTAGGAAGTGATATGCCAGCAAATTTCTTCCTATTTTTGTTCGTATGCAAAATTTGTTCTTTTGTTCGTAATTCATCAACATTTTCTCATTAACGCTTTTCTTTTTCTCTAAGGTAAAATTTTACAAGTGGTCAAGAGCACTCTTACTAGGATTGATAAAACTGAGGAACATAAAAAAAATGCATCAAATTAATATGAATGTATAATCACATTTTGATTATTTTATGTTTTAGAGCAATTGTAAGGATTAGAGTTTGGTGAAATAACAGGAAAAAAGCCTACAGACTACAACAGTTAATAAAAATATATATAAGGATACATTTATTTAGTGTTTCGTGTTTATAAAGAGAAACTGTGTTTTTGTCGGTGTTATGGCTGCAGAAACCGTCCTGTCCTCCTGCAGTTGTCACCTTGGAGCACTCGGCATGGGTGTTTTTTGGTTTGCATTTTAATATTGAACCGTTTCATTTTATTTCAACAGCTTTTTTTTTTCCCGTTGTTGGCCTTTTGACTTTGTTTAACACCAGTAGGCCTACTGACACTCTGGAAAAAAATCACATTTGTTTTTTCTTTTCAAGTTCATTTAACAGAGCGTCAGTTTACTTTAGTTAAGTTCAGTTCAGACCTTTACTGACTTGGCTCAGCACAAACCGCACAATCAACTCTGATTTCTGCTGAAGTTTGTTTTCGTCCCACAGCTTTGTTTGGAGGGATCTCCAAGTCTTGGGCGGAGTATTGGCATGTTACCTTATGCTAATAACAAACGCTGAGACACACACCTCCAGTTTACGTACAGGTGGGATTCATCATTCGGGACTCCTGGGTAAGAGCAGATTTGGATGGCTAACAACATTTGGTGCATCTGGAGTTGACTTATTTTTTCTCTGAACAGAAAAATAAGAGAAAATATAAGACAAATTCAGGAGAATGTTGCTGCATCTGGTCCACTGAGCGAGCCATCTCAGATGCGTGTAATTGTCCCGTACTCAGGGGAAAACAATAAAAGGAATGCAAATAAATGTTGCATGTTGCCCATGATGAAAACCAGAGGACATTGTGGAATATCTCCATGACCGTGGAATTCAAGGACGGAGAGAGAAAACACTGATTGAGGGCACTAAACTCATGAGGCCCTGCTTAAACTGCTGCCAAAAACTCTGCTGTTTACAAGTGTGGTCTTAAACAAAACAGAGAAAATCCCCAGTTCATAGAATGCTTGAACATTTTAAGGGTACTGTACATATTGCAGACAGGTCCTTTGAAAACCCACACTGTAATTCTCTTTGCCAGAGTTAGAGCTATTTCCAACCAGTAAGTGACACAAAAATTACCAAGGCTCATAAAAGCACACTGAACCCTTTGCCTTAGGGGCTTGGTATGCTGACACAGGCTGTATTGTAAGCAAATGAAGATTCTGACTGGCTCCCAGAAATAATTCAATAATTTGATACACTATGAATCAATACACTCAATCAATATGCTCTACTAATGTAACAAACATGTGTAAGATACTCCATCAATACACTTAACCAAACTGCAAGACAAATGGATCTGCATCTGATAACCATTACATGCAGTGTTTTCCATAAACAACAGGCCAGTTAAAAAAGAGAGATGGTGTTGATCATAAATGTCTGGATTTGCTTAGTGTCTCCGCTGCCTGCCAGACAGGTGTGCCGGGCACGGGGCTGTCCCAAATGAGAGCAAGTGCTTCAGTGAAGACAGAGCAGCTGCAGAGGGGTGGCTGCATTTCCTTCCTAATCTTTCATTCTTTTCACTTCCTGACTTGTAACCCCGACCCCCCGAGTCTTCCCATCTCCAAACAACTTTCTCTTCTAATGCAGCATTGTTTGACAAGAGTCCTCCAAATATGGGGCTTTGGACAGACAAAGCCAAAGGTAGGGTGGTGAAATGCAACCCGAGGTCGATCTAAGCCCTCAGTCTCGAGGTGGCCGACTCATGTCATCTTTGATCTTTGCAACGTGATACCCAAGGATATGCAAGGATCAGGTTGGGAGGGGCTGGTGTGGGTGGGGTGCATGTCAATTAGGCAGGGATATGTGGGCAGGGAGTCAGTCTCCTCGTAGCTGCTGTCATGACAACCAGGAATCTTTAATATGCCCCCCTGCAGCCTCCAACAACGCGCCCCCCCCTCCAAATCCACCCTGCTCCCTGTCTCTACGCTTTCTTGGATGAGTGGGAAATGTGATTACTAGTCCCCTAAGGCCCAAAGTGGCGTCATCACAGGGAAAATGTGCATGCTTTTGAGTTCCAAAACACACCTGATGTGAATTTACGACCCACCAGCTCTGACTAGGGATTGCTCCGTAGGTGGGGAAACCCATCCAAACTCCATTAAGGTGTTTGACAGACAATAATCATGCAAGACATGGCCATAATAGCTGTAGATCCAAACACATTCTAATGAGTAGAGCACCAGCGCCTCGCCTCTGGAAATCGGACCTAATATAGCCAATTTCCTGCATGGAACCAGGCCCCTGACTGCATAATGAATAACGTTATTACACTATGAAGAACTGGGAACATCAGCCCACATGGAGCAGCATCACATCTGCATAGCGCTGGCACTGGGTTCTCCCTGAGAGAGGCAGTGCCCCCCTCTGCCTGCTGGCCGTCTCTGTCAGATAACTCCCAGGCTCCGCACACCCACCTCTCCTCACTGCCAGCCTGTAACACATTCATATTTTGCTCAACAGCCTGCCCTGCTGGGCCTCACTATGCCAAATGGCGCCCATCAGCGGCATAGTGGCAGCTTTTCATGGCAGTGCACAGAGTCCATATGCATGGCATTCATGTGTTTCAGATGGCTCTGATGGCTTGGCTTCAGAATGGTGCTGCTTTTCCCTCGAGCATCAAAGATATGTGTTAGGGAAAAGCACTAGTTGTTTTGCAAAAACAGCATCTGCGAGGTTGTGGTGTGATCACTATGCATGACACTATGCAAGTACACCAACAACAAGCTATAACAATGCCAGTGAACCACAGTCTGTGGGCAGATGGTCGTCTACAGCCAATAATAAGTCAAATGTCAGTAATAAGTCATATTACAGTGGGACACTGAGAGGATCCCCTTCTTGGTATAACTCTTTGTCACACCATGTTTAATGTACCCACATATTGTATTATGACAAATAGCATTGTAGGTGGTGAAAGGTTAAAGTCATTTGCCTGATAGTGTGTAGCAGGCTCTTAAACACTGGGCTGTGATAGATCGTGTTGAGATAAAACAGAAACAGACATACACACACACACACACACACACACACACACACACTGAAGATAGGAACAGTAGGTGATTGGGTTTGATGTGTGGATGATATCAGGTTGATGTCTGGGGACAGAAGGATGGGTGCACTGCCAGCTGGATGATGGCTGTACTGTGCAGCATAGCAAGGCCATAGCTGGGTTTCATCAGGCTGAGGAGAGGAGAGGAGAGGAGAGGAGTGGTGAGGAGAGGACAGGAGAGGCGAGGAGAGGAGAGATGCCTCAGCAGGCTGGAGATGAGATAGGAGTCGGCAGCTGCCCCCCTCTTCCCTGTCACTGTGCGGGAGGGAGATGGAGATTATGTAACTTGAGCACCTCCACCAGCCTGCTGCACACACCCGCTTGTGTACAAACATACACACAGACACATATACACACACACACACACACACACTCTCACGCAGCCTGATGCATATATAGAACAGTCACACAGAGAAACATTATCCACCTCAACAAAACAGACACACATGCTGGACACATCCTGTAATGCAGTGGTTTAGCTGAAAACCCTGCATGGCTCTTACTATCAGTGTTTTTGCTTTGCCTGCACTGATCAGAGAAAGAGAAATAGACCAAAAGGCTGTCAGGTTGCCAGGGGCCCATCCGGTTTCTGTAAGTTACAGGAAAAAGGCAGTTTGTAGCCAAATACTAGGCACTATTATGTAACAGTTTCGATAAACAGCTCATTTATTGTTTCATATATGGACCGGATTGGATTTTTGTAATCACAGATTTAAAAGCAACAGGCTTCATTTTTTTTTTTTTTTTAAATCAGTGGCTTTCCATTACTTTCCCAGGACTTCTCCATAAATTTTAGCACACTTTACATAACCAAAAAGCATTTTTCAGAGCTGCCACTGAAAAAATGTTTTAACAGTATATGCTGTGAAAATTGGTCTATGTTTGAAATGTACTGTGTATGAGCCTCTCTAGAATGACTGATGACTAGACATAGCCTGCACCCTGATGAGATTCTTCATTTTGTAATTTCACAATCTGCAATCTGCATCTGTGGTTTGACCAGAAATGTTGGTTGTATTTAGTCCACAGAGATAAACATAGGCTTTTTTCAACTTTTGTCACCAGACTGAGACAAAACAATGCACGGACACATACAATAAAAATCGTAAAGTGCCACAACAATGGTTCCACCTCTCTGCTATTTTCATTAATTGGACAGTCAGTCTTTCTGTTATAGATGTGATTCTGATTTAGTCCAGTTTCTACGACCGTTCCAAAACCTTTATAAAATTATGATTTTCCATAACGTTCACAGGACCTGGGAAATGTAGTTCCAGATTTACTGACTTTTCCAGGATTTTCATAACTGTATGAACCCTGATCTTGCTTTCCTCGTACACGGCATTCCCCTTAGCATTACTCAGTGAACAAAATCCAAAATAAGAATATTGCTATCAACCTGTTACACAAAGAGAAATCCTGCTGCAATAATCCTGACAAGCTGTAACATGAATATTGCACAATTCCTGTTATACTGAGGAAAGACTGCTGATGTTATCAGGGCTTTCTTCCTGTGGTCTGTGAATGAGCTCTTGCGTTTTTGCAGCCCTCAGCAGCTGACCCATGCAATAAGTGGCCATAAGAGCTACTGTCTGTGTTTGACACATGGTTTATCTTTGCGGACACACCCGTACAAAGAGACTCCCAGTGGTCTTACAAGAGATGACCCAATCAGAATGGAGAGTCGAGACAAAAACACACACACACAGCCGCACACACAAAAGGGCAAGTGTTACAGGAAGTGTGCTCTCCCTTGCGGCTCATGGTCAGAGGATGACACAGTCAGTCAGGGCTGATCCATGGGAGCGGAGGAATCCCCTGCTACAGTGAGAGTGTCCCATTACCCTGCAGTCTATCATCATCAGTCGGCCTAGAAAGGAGCGCAAAGTGACTTCCCTCCCTCTCTCTCCTTCCACACATTAGCCAGCCTGGGCACTGGAGTGGCTCGCTCTTTATCAAATCTAATATACACAGAGGGACAGAGATAGAGGGAGAGACTGGCAGATAAAAAGGCAGAGGCAGAGAGAGAGAGAAGGAAGACAGAAATACAGAGACGGGAGAGTTCTGGCTTCTTGTGGAATTAAAGAAACAGCTCATCCAAAATTACCAAAAAAGATATTTTCTCACTTACCCATAGCGTCATCTCTCCCTCCAGATACATATTTTGGGCCAAAGGCCACTGGCAAACTGTATTTATCCATCCCCAAAGAGTACAAATTCAGTATGAATAGATACAGTTTGCCGGTGTTCTTGGCTGGAAATAGTCCGTGGCAAAATTCTTCACCCCCGAGGGTTATGGATTTTGCCGGGTATCCGTGTCATTGTTTCTGGAAAGAACTGTTCCTGTTGAGTTTTTCACATTAATTTTTGACGGTCTGGGCTCCAAAAAAAGAATACCCATCCAGCCCCATTGTATTAGAGAGAAGGGAGATGGAGAAAGTCATGGCAGACTGGAAACCTTGCCAAATTAGGAACAAAAGGATTCCAGCACCACTTGCAAAACTCAGAAGAACACACTTCATTGTTAAAACCCACACATTTAGGTAGATAGCCTTCATCAGGGAATTACTGGTTGTAATACTGGTAACTTCCCGATAAAGGCTATCGGCAGAAACGTGCTGGTTTTAACAATGAGGTGTGTTCTTCTGAAGTTGTGCCAGACCTTCTACTTTAACTTTCTAAGATTACACAGTAACTATATGGATAGACAGAGTGCACTAAGGGTAAGTGGGACCATTTTTTTTTCATTTTTTTTGCATTTCGGGTGAACTGTTCCTTTAAACAGGAAAGGGTTCGGGGTTCCCAATTGCTTGGCGCAGCATAAACAAAGCAGTGAAGCAAGTCCTGCTCTCTCTGCAGCCTGGGGATCGGCTTCTGACTACTAAGCATCCCACTACTGGGGGGAGGTAAGGTAAAAGGAGGGAGTTGGAGACGAGGTGAGGCAGCGGTTTGAGTGAGGCAGTCTAGCTGTTGCCCTCCATTGGGAAAGACTGGGGGGG
>OMLB01007126.1:22830-38450 GCA_900302555.1 Myripristis jacobus | reverse complement strand
CTGCCACACCACATAAACATTAGCCCTGTTTCTTTGTCTTGCTCTTTTTCACCAGAAACCCGTACACGACTCTGCATTCCAACACTGAGAGAGTGTGTGTGTGTGTGTGTGTGTGTCCTTTTTGTAACTGGACTGTGTGTCAGACTGTCCCTTGATGGCTTTTAGTTGTTCCCTGGCAGATATGTGGTATCTACTGTAATCCAGCAGCGGGCGATTTGTTTATATCTAAGAAGGGAAATTGGGAGGGGAAACAGCAATTACCCACCCCACTTTCCTCCTCACATCTATAGTTTAGGGAATGCACACACATATTTTCCAAATAAGCTCTTTGACCAGCCGACTATTACACCTTTATGTGTTTACTACAAGTCCTATCAAATGTTTTCATGTAACAGACCCCCACATATGCACAGTAGGACCCATGAGCCTCTGTCTTTTAAGAGTTTGTCCCAGTAATCCCATATGGAAAGATTTATATTGTTGTTGATTTAGTTTCAAATTGTGTTATTGTCTGCACTGTGGGTGAGGAGATGATGGTGGAGATGATAGTGGTGCACATAGTGGTGCAACTGAAACCTGTGATTAGAATAATCATTCTTACCCAGTCTGTAAGTGGTATAATTTCTAGTGAATTAAATTATAGAGAAAGCAAAGTATTGCTCACTGGGTGAGTTCTTGGAGCAACCTCCCCTGGGACCCCTTGAGGACCCTGGATCCCAATTTGAAAACATACACTAGAAAAATTATGTTTATGTGGAGCTCAACGTGAGGAACAACTGCCATGGTTAGGGGTTAACTTTGCTGTTTTTACTTTGGGTTTCCACCGGCTCTTGAGTGAACCTTCACTTGCTATGTCTCTGCCCCTCTGTCTTTCTTTTTTGCCCTTTTTGGACTCATCTCATCTTCCTGTACCTCTCTGTGTTTTAGTTTCTCACCACTTCCCCACTTCCACTCTTTGCACCTCTATCTTTCATGTTTCTTTGCTGTGCATCTCTCTGCTTCATCTCCTCCCATTTTCTGTTTCAGTATCTCTTCTAATCTCATAACTTCCTGTCTCTCTGTCTGTCTTTTCTCTTTTTCTGTCTCTGCCTCCTGTATTAGCACCAACCTCCATCATGTTTTCAGGTCTGAACATAACTTATGGGCCAGTCCTTCAAAGATCCCTGGCATGCTAATTGTGTGTAACCAGAGATTTGTTGCTGCTGTTTATACCTGCTGGTGATACTGCAGGGCCGAGCCGGGTCAGCCTGTCTGTCTCTACGGTAACACTTTGGGTTAGAGGTCGTCACAGAGAGAGGTCATGGAGCAAACCAGGAAGAGAATTTTGCATTTGGTCCTGCCATGGATATAGTCCTGCTAGCCAGTGCAGTTGTAAGTGTTTGTATGTGGAAAAACATTATTAACTTCATTGCTTACAATGTTAAGGTGACAGTGAATTTTAATGGCAGATGGCAATACTTTTTGAATAAAAATCACCAATAACATTTATGTCAATATTCAGTATCATAACATTAGATAATTTTCTTGCCTAAAAAAATTACTACAATGACTCAGTGTTTTCCCAGAATTTTATTCTTTACAGGATGGAAAAACCTCAGAAATAACATTTAAACCATCATGGGACACATGAACTCTCCATTGTAACCCAGAATTAAACTATCACTAGGACTACTACTCTACTTAGGCACACCTGCATGCTTGTATCAAATCTAACCTAAATATAATTCACACCCCTTCAGGTTGGCAACTTCCTGTAGTCAGCCAGTGTGTTTTGATCAATTCTGCCAAAAATAAATAAATAAAATAAAATAAAATTCAAACTTCACCACTCATATCAGAGGTGGGCAAGACTGACTATACCAGATCTAATTATTAATAAAAGGACAATATCTAACCCATATCCAATTGACCCACTTTTTGTTTTATAGCAAACTGACAGCTGATGTTGTATCCATTATGTTTAATATATTACACAATGCCTGGAAACAAGCCAAAACATTGTCCAAAATGCAAGAACAGTTAAGGGGAGAAGTCAACCTTTTTATTTATTTATTTAATTATCTATCTATCTATTTTTTAATTTTTTTTATTTTCAATTGCACTGTGACCGCCTTTGGGAGAACAAATGAAAAAATGTTTTATGTTTTGCTGCTTTCAGAGGCTGGCTGACTGACTGGCCTCATCTGTGTCCTGTCATACAGTGAGGTCATTTAGAGTAAAAAAGGAGCTCTGAGGTATTTTAACAACGGCAATGTCTAAAGTTGCAGCTTATATATCATCTTCAACGGACATGCACCCACACACCCTGTAGGCCGGGTCCTGTCAGAGAAGATGATGAGAATAGAGAGCAGCTGCAAGTGCTAATGTGGTCAAGGCGTGGTGATATGAATATGTGTGTGTGTATGTGTGTGTACAGTTTGTGGTAAACGCCCTCCTGTCCCTCTTGAGTTCTGCCTCGCCTGTCTGATGCCCGTCCCAGTGTCAATGTCACCGCCATATCGCCTCTTCTCTCACACTCGCTAACATTTAGTCGGTGGATATACAACCACAAAGAACCTCGGTGAGTGTACTGGAGCTCTCATGTTTTTTTGTGTCTGTGTGATGCAGGATGCCAGTTTGGTGAGAGATCAACACCTGTAGTTTGCATGTGTGTGTGTGTGTGTGTGAGTGTGTGGTTTCACATGTGAGTGTTAAAGACACATCGGCAGAACAGGTGTATGTGGCTGTGTGTGCATTCATGTCTGTTTGTTTTGCTCAGGTGTTGGGCCTGCATAGGCGTCCTGTCACATCTGAGAGGTGTGTGTATGTGTGTGTGTGTGTGTGTGTTGGAGTCACAGGTGGTCTGTTTGGGTGGTCTGTAGTGATGGGAGACAGCCCAGACCTCCCCCCAGCGTACCCTCCATTTACCGCATGTCGAGATAGAAAGGGAAGGTGCATGCAATTGCACGTGTGTGTGTTCTAAATTAAATCAGAAGAATTAGCTGAATTCTGTAGTCATTGATTGTAGGAACTAAATATTGCCATTGTTATGCAGTTGTATTGCAAAGGTTATGCATGTGTGTCTGATTTATCAGTATCATTAACCTACTGTATGTCATTATTTAATATCAGGTATCATAGAGCCTGTGCTATGAAATTCATGTTTAAGATTCTTTCTTTGTTTTACTTTGGAGTTTGTAACCAAACGCTTAGAGAAACATATTAGCATATCTTACATGTTAGGTTATTTTACAAGGTTTTTATGTGCTAGTTTTAAGTGTAGCCTTGTGTGAGATTGTTTTACGTGTTCCAAATTTGTGGTAATTGAATGTTTTTGAAGGACAAATAAATTAGGGCGGCGTATGTATTCATCTGTTTTTCTATTCTATATTTATCTAGCCTATTTAATCAATCTAACTAGTCTGCAGACCATCTGTCCTTGCCCTCTACTTGCTGTAGTTGCTATTAACTGATATTCAACAAGCGCAGGAAAAAAGCTGTCAGTGTTGTCCAACTGTTTGTAGGTTATTATGATTATGTGTGCATTCAGACTCAGATCATATTCAGTTTATTCTAGGTAAGCTAGCAACCCATGCTACACATCTGCTGGAACCCAGTCTGCCCTTGTGTGTGTGTATTCATCAATCTAGGCTACACATTTGTTGTTGTGCCAGTTTCTTTAATGTTCACACAGACAGAAACAGAGTGCATATTGCTGCTGTCAGGTGATATCCTCGCATCTCTAATAGGTCAACGCTTCAGGAAGAAAAAGCTGCATGAGAACACATTTTTCACTTTGTCCCTTGAGGTTTTGAGAGGGTGTTGTTAGCCCGAGGAGCTGGAGAAGTTGGGAGAAAAGGCACTGACAGTATGCTCAGGGAGTCTTTTTACAGCTCCAAACGTCAAGGTGCTCTTCAAGAAGTGCAGCATACGAATAGAGGAAAAAAAACTGGCTCCATCCTAATCTGAACAAAGCTTCAGGAACTCTTGTATGGGGGAGTTAAATGGCTTTTTTTTAGAGGTAGCATATCAACAGAGATTTTTTTTTTTTTTTTTTAAATGGCCGCTTTTATATAGAGAGGCTTGAATATACACTTTAATCCTCCACAAGGTGAACTTTACGTAATGAATCGCATATAGAATTCAAATCAAGAATTAGTATGAGAAAACTTGTTCAGCACTAATAACCCCATCAGTGAAAAAGTCAAAAGAAACATGCTTATATAAAACGAATCCAAGGAATGGTCCAAAAGGATCTAAACACAAAATGGGCTATGATATAAAGAAGACTTGATAAGAGGCCATTATCATGTAGAAAACAATAAGATGAATGTAGGCAGATTCGATCAAATAAGTGGTCAAATAATGTGCTAAAATAACATGAAGGAGGATAAATCACAGCAATATAAAGATAGATAATATAATGTGACAATATAAGGATAGAATATAAAGATCAACAAAATGAAACATGAGGGGAAAATCAAACTAATCAAACCTCTTAATAGCCCTGAAACTAACCTGGTGCTTTATGGAGACTTTTTTTTTTTTTTTTACCCCAAATTGTTTAAACCAATATGCAGTCGCCAGGCCCAGCCATTACTGTTCTTCACGTCTTTTCTCTCTTTGTTGTTAAATTCCAGTCTGTAATGTAGCTCTGACCGCTGCTCCCCCTGCGCAGTGATCATCAACTGGTGGCCTACGGACCACATCCAGTCAGCATATTACTGAATTCAGAGAATGTTAATCGGAAAAAATGTTTACTGGTATTCAGGATATCTAGCATTTTTTTCTTCCTACATAGAAGCAACACCAAAAGCAATTGCCAAAAAAATAATTTTGTTGGGGATGATTTTATCGACCCCAAATATGTGTGTTGGACCTGCAGGTTGTAAAGACACAAATCCACCTGTCAGCATATTATCAGTTACTCAGAGCTGTGGTTATTTTGCTGGTTGTCACTGAATAACAGCATGTTTGTCCCATTGCATGGGGACAAACTCATAGCTCTCAATTAACATTTCATTTTTTTTTTCACATGCGCTCATTAACAGTAAGAACATTTTAGCCTTTGCTTGCCTGATAAACAGTTGAAAAGGCTTTTCTACTTGCAAGCGTTTTCCCCCAATCAAGACACTGCATAATAGCGTCAAAACTGGTTTAAGTTGGTTAATATTTCAACTACATTTGTTCCTTGGACAAATGAAGTTGATGACCCCTGCCCTACAGTGTAAATCAGCTCACTCACCCTCCCACCTCACTCTCTCGCCTCTTTGGCTTCATTCAAAGTGTCTCTGAAATGGCACATTCTGCAGATAAAGGTATCCAAATTTCACACCAGTCACGCAAGAGCCTCTGTCAGCACTGTGGTGACAGAAAAACTTTATTCAAAGCAGCTCACATAGTAGTTGGATGACTCATCACATTGTCAGAGACAAAATAATCCAAGTAATCCAACAATAGTCTTGTGAGAGTGAAATGTTTCCCTTATCTCAGTCCCAAAAATACATTTTTTCTCCTTAGCTTTCAGTTTTGTACAACCAAGCTGCCATGAGAGTCTTATGAAATGCCATGGCATTGTGTACTATCATAGTTGTTATATTTAATTGGCAGCCTTTCAACACTTCATAATGGCAGGTAAGGATGGTAGCAGGTAGCCTTTGATGTTGAGGTGGAAGTCAGAACTCTGCTGCTTTGTGTTTAGAACTAGAGAGCAGTAGAGCTGTTTTTTTTGTTTGGCTATTTTTTTCTTAAATATTTGCATATCATCATGACTTGTTCCAACATCTAAAATATGTGTATATGAGTCATTAGCCCTGCACATAGTTTGCAGCAGCATAAATGAATTGTGGATTTGTCACATTCAGTACATTTCTGCAGTTTTCTCTTGTGCCAGATGTCCATGTAACATCATGACAGACCAATTTTTGTTGCCTATTCATTCCTATTCATGCTATTCATTCCTTTATTTATTTTCTGCATATTGTTGGCCACTTTTCAACATATTCATGCCAAAAAAATTATAAGTATTTGCTGTGTCCCCCCAGAATTATGTTCCTTTTAGCATGGAAGAGTCCTGAAACAGCTTTTAGACCTTTATAGGACTCCAGAAAATTCAGATTAATGAATTTCTTTCAGAGAACGCAGCTCTCCGCCGCACATATACCAGTAGCAGTAGATAAACTATTACACTATCCCTTTCAATGAAGAATTAACACAGAAAACATTATCTTTCATCTTTTTGTGGTCAGGGAGGAAAGGATGGAACGCTTGGCTGCCAAACAGTTTATATTTCTTTAAAAAAGGTCAATAAAAGTATAAGTATATAGTAGAAGTAGAAGTAGAAGTATATAGAAGTGAGTTATGCGTGTGTACCCCTCTTGCATGAGTTTAGTGTGTGTATGTAAGGGACAATGTTCTCCCCTGTCCCCAAAAGAGCCTTTGTCATGTTTTGTCTGCAGGCTGAAAGGACAGTTCAGCTTACCTCTCTTTTTCTCTTCCTCTGTCTTCACTAGTCGTCCTTTATTGTGGGTCCTCCGTCCTGTGTGACCCCCTAACACAGAGAGGTAAGACCACATGCACACTCACACTGATACTCACACACACATAGACAGACTGTCTTAGATGAGGATGCAGTAGAATCACAAGTCTGCACAGTGAAATTTTGTACAATAAAATGTTGAACTTGTTTTCGTCCTTATTTCTTCTTCAACCCAGGGGTTACTGTGCAAGACCCGATGTGTGTCTCTTGGTATAGCGTGTGTGTATGTGTGTATGTGTGTAAGAATGTAGAGGACCATGTGTTGTTTGTGTGTTTGTTTCAGTAAGGCTCAGCAAATGGTAGCCATAATAAAACACCATGGTGCTACAGTGACGTGCATCACCACCCACAGTACACACACACACACACACACACACACACACACACACACACACACACACACACACACATTTTCACTCGACTGTATGTCGCTATTTCTCCTTCTCTCTCTCTCTCTCTCTCTCTGTGTGTGTGCCTCTCTGTATCTATTTTTGGCCTTTCTACAGCTGAACTCTGCAAATAAAAGCTCTGTTACCACCAGGACACATTATAATCCTTCTGCCAGACACTTGAGCTCTGTAGATTCAGCTTGTGTGTACAAGACTATGTTATAGGTTTTATTTTAAAATGAGGCATACCCATAAAACTAGAAAAAAAAAATGTCATAGTCATCCCTGCTTTATCATCACAGTGTCGATATTGAAGTATTTCAGTGATGTCTGACAAATGATTTTACCCATAACACCTAGCCCTAATAACTATTGTTACTGTTCGTGACCACTGATTTATTTATTCATTTATTTAAATTATAGATCAGTGTTCATGACAGCTATAATGCCACAGGTTACAGTGGTTACAGGTTACAGTGTTATGTCAGTCTTATTAACTTGTAACAAAGCGTTACTCATTTGCCTCATAATTTGTCATTGTGCACTTACACGTTAGCTAGATCAGGGGTCTCCAATGGGTTGCTCACAAGCTACAACTACCTTACTGCCTGTTTTGGAGTTCATCAAAGTTCATCAAAAGGCTTTAAAATTATGTACAAAAAAGGGGAAAAAAATCAGTGAGTCAAAATGAATGGCCCCCTCTTCCCATTTCAGTCCAATCAAATACACAAGCTGTCCCATCCTCCCTCAAAACTATAAAAACATCCACCAAGCAGCCCTGAAAATATCTGGCCTAGATGAAAGATTTGTTCTTGAAAAATGGTAGAAGACTTGACGTTGTTAGTTAACTATTAATTATTGAAATGTGCCCTGTTTCCAGCCCACCAGCCCACAGGATCTCATTGTATTGCATTACTTGGAGACTGGTTATGTTGCTGCAGGTGCACCATGCAGTTAAAAGGTACTTTTTGTGTCAAAGGCTTTCAGCTTTAGATGCCAGCTTCTCTGGAAAATTGTGGGAGGCATATCTTGCGATCCTCATTTGTACCCGCCGAACTGTTACTAGACCTCTGACATAGTTGGGGGTAATTGCAGGAAGGCTAATTATATCTGAGAGGGTTTGAAACATTCAGAGTTAAAATAGGAAGTGAGTCTCACAGACCAAATGTTTCTCTATGTCAGCTCAACATAGATAGATAGACAGACAGACAGACAGACAGACAGACAGACAGACAGACAGGCAGAGACAAACAGGGTGTAGTTGTCACCGAGGCCATGCTGGAAATAACAGCTTACTGAATGTGTAGGTTTATCTTTTGAACAGTAACTGGCAAGCTGCTGAGACTTATGGAGGGGGTTCTAACACCTTGGCTGAATGTCATTGTTGATTAATCTGAAACTTTTTTTTCTATTAATTGATTAATCATAACATCTATAAAATTTTTAAACTAATGACAAATGCCTACTACAGCCAAAACAATGTCTTACAATTGCTGCCTTAGTCTGACAAGCAGTCAAAAAGTAATGATATTTAGAACAGAGGTAGTCTGACACACTGCTGTAACTTGTGAAACTTCCCAAATTTATTCACAGAAGAACTGCAAAATTTCTGTCAGCACCTTCAGGCAAACATGAAATGACATGGCACAGCCAATCAATCAGCAGGTTGTAGAATGACCTCCCTTCTACATTTTGTTTAATTTTGTCCCTACACACCTGCATAAAAATGTCTCAAGTTGTTTCTGCTCTACATGATAGTTTTTTGTTTGTTTACTTTTTTCAGATTTTGTCATTTTAAAATACACAGCAGCCATTTTGACATAAAATAGCAGGTAAACACAGGTGTTACTAATGACATTAATTAAGGTTCTGCTTCATTTGAGTGTACCAGAGTCTTTCCAGTGAGCCAACATGAACAAAACCAGGACCCTGGCTCTGTCAGATGTACATGGAACAGAACCGTAATTAATGTCATTAGTTACACATGTGTTTGCCCTGCTAATCATGTTGAAATGGCTGCTGTGAATAAGGTCTATTGCTTATCTTCATACATCATCATGCACCAACTCATCTCTACAGTATATGGCCATAAACATATATGCAGGAAAAACACATAATGGTCCATAAAGCACAGAGCATTACCGGACATGACTGAATGGTAAATCCATTTAGAGCAGATTTTCTGATGAAGCCTTGGTGAGCTCCACACACTTTGTCAGTCACATCTCACATTCATACACACCTGGGATTAACTTTCTTTCTTATTATTGGATCTAAACTAACTTCCACCTGTGTGTAGCTCAGTGTGTGGCTCCCTACACACTGTCTTGTTCACTGGGATCCTCAGATCAATTCTTTTAGCATGTTAAGTATTTATTATTGTACTCTGTTTATCTTGTTTTTAGCTTTTTATCTGTTTTTCTCTGTGTTCTTATTTTCCCATTTCATTTGCTCTAATATACTTTATCTCTTTTTTTCTTTCTTTAATTTCTAAATGCAATGCACTTTGTGAACCCTGTTTTGGAACGGTGCTGTGCAAATAAAGTGTGTTAATATTATTATTGTCATTAGAGACTGGAAACACTCATATAACGTGTAGTGTTTGACTTAAAATAATTGCAGATTAAATGCCTTGTTCAAGGACACGATCAGAGGGGCAGAGGCAGAAGCATTGGGACAGGTGTCAGTGTGAGTCGTCTTGAAAGCATATGAACTGGCACTAACAGTCTCTCAGGGATGTATATGTGTGTGTGCTTGTTTGTGTGTGTGTGTGCATGTGCGTGTGCGTGCGTATGACAGAAAGAGACAGAGGACAAGGGAGTTGAGGGAGGGAGCAAGCAAGAAAGAGAGAGCATTGTACGTGACTACAGGAGTGAAAGGGAATGGGGCAATGCAAGTGTGTGTGTGTGTGTGTGTGTGTCACAGAGAGAGAGAGCGAGCATTGTAACAGCTGTGTGAGGATGTAAGCGAATGTGGGAGAGTGTGTGAGGGTGTGTGTGTTTGAAAGAGAGAGCGACAGTGAAAGAAACTGTTAGTGAAAGGAGGAATCCTTCCTTTGTCTGCGTGAAGCATGAAGTCTCCTGGGAAGCTCTCAAATCCCCTGTGGAATGTGTGTATTTGTGTGTGTGTGTGTGTGTGCGTGTGTGTGTGTGTGTGTGTATGTGTGTGTGTGTGAGAGAGAGAGAGAGAGAGTGTGTTGGGGGTTGGCATGTCACCGCACACTGATACAAGGAATCCAAATATTTGCAGGTGTGTGTGTGTGAGGTGGGGGTGGTGGTATGATCGTTGCTATGGTGACTGATATTCTGAGGTGTTTTCTATGTCACTTGACAATCGCGTTTGACAATCTAGCTACCTACAACTCTCTGTGCCTTTCTTTCTTTCTTTTCTCTCTCTCTCTCTCTCTCTCTCTCTCTCTCTCTGTACTCTTGTTAAGTTTTTCAGATGCCAGAGTAGAGATCAGATTTCTTCAGCTGCTCTGATTAGTGAATTTATTTGCCAAGCACTCAGCTCATCTTCCAAATTAGACTCTGTTGGTGTGTGCGGGCATGTTGGCCTGTGTATAAAAATAAAACTAAAGTATCTAAAATAAGAAGCTGAAATACTGAAATGGCCTTTAGCATGCCTGGTGTGTGTGTGTCTGTGTATTTCTACATATTCGCAGAATAATCATGTCAAGCTTACATCAGAAAATTTGACAAAACACACTTCAGTTTGTAGAGTTTCTTCACAGCTAACTAAAATCCTGTCATTGACAAAATTGAACAGTTGGATTGAGACCCAGCCGGTGTTTCTCTCTGTGCAGGATGGTGATGGAGGAGGGGGGGCAGAGCGCCAGAGGGAGGGGGGCTCCGGGTACAGCAGGAGGATCTGAGGCAAGACAGATCTTCATGGAGCTGGGTGAGTGACCTTTGCCACCTCATGTAGCCCCTCCATGGACACAAATAGGTCGTCCTTCAAGCTTTTCTCACTCTTTTTGTACCAAGCCTCAGAATACATTTGCCACTTCTGGAAGGTGTTTGATTACAGCCTCTGAAGTTTCCATGGCTGTGTATGTGAAAACAGAGTACTTTCTTTTTCCCGTTTTGTTTATTGACTTGCTCAGTAAAATAATCTGAGTGAAAGTACATTCTGTGTTCACATACAGTCATGGGGAGATCGATCATACATTTTCTCCTCAAAACAACAGGAGCTGGAGTCAGGTGTCATCCATAATTAAGCAGGCATTCAACATCACGCGCCAACAAGCTGTAGCAGAAAACTCCCTGCACTCTTATCTTATTAAGATTTATTGAAGGGAGCTGGGGTAAGACTTCCTTGCAATAGAGGGGGAATTATAATGACCTTGAGAAGAACAATCCATTTAAAATATCCATTCAGAACTTAAAGATGAGTATGAGTGAGCTCCAGTGTAAGAGTGTTGGACAGAGATTCACCGACGACAGTGGGAATACTTAGGCCAAGTAGCCACATCGAGGACAATTTTCTGTCATGCTTGTGATAGACAGTAAAGTTTTCTGAATCTGAAGTAAATCAAACGAGTGGCTTTGTTTCATTTGGAGTTTATACTTTTTTTTTTTAAACAATACTTGTATTTGGATTTTGAGCTAATTTTATTGCACAAGAAACAGGCAGTGGAGATGAAAACTGCAGAACACTAGATTAGCAGAGTGAAAAAATCTGTTAGTGGGAAGTCCTTTTGACTGGGCTCTTGGGGGTCCACATAAAAATGAATAATTTTATCACAGTATATCATTCACTTGAACCTATCAAAAGTGGATGATGTATGAAAATTTATCTCCTGAACATCATCGTCATCATAAACATGGGCTGTTACCAGTGTCATGCAGTGCAGTGGAATTGCTGTGGCCTTATTAGCCCATTACAGCATCCATGGCTTGTCTCCTTTGCCAGTTATGGTACGTGGAGCTGTGCAGATTTGGTCTGACTATGATAAAAGGCGATGAATGAGGTGCCTGGCTGATATTTTCAATGCTGAGTTGGCAAACTTGGAAATAAGAAGGGGAACTATGCACTGCAAAAAATCTTGACAAGTCATTTGGCCTCATTTTCAGTCTTAAATATCTTTTTTTCTTAAACAAGTGACAAAATCTGACAGTGGAATGAAACAGTCCCTCTTTTTCCATCTTCTGGGAACAAATGTATGCATGGTGAAACAAGGCAGAATAAAACAGATCAGCCCAGTAGTACCAAAAAATGACAAGAAAATTCTGGAAATTAGTTGATTCATATTGGAAACAAGTGGCATTATCTCATCCCACTGGCAGATTTTTGTCACACAGAGAAAGAATATTTTAAGATTGAATAAGAGATGTGTGGTGAAAGCAGGCTGAATATTTTAGTTAGGCCTTGAAGCTTTGGTCACTTGGCGAATGAAAATGAACTCTAAATGAAAGCTACTGTATTAAGACTGTTGCAATGAGATCAGTCTTTGCCCGTTTTAAATGTCAAGTTGAACACAGGATTACCCTTCAAGAATATGCATCATCTTCTGTAGAGGAAAATGATTTTTTAAAAATGTAATTATATCACAAAGACTGGAACAGCACTCTCAGACAAATGGGTGCACTGTCTGCCCCAGTAGTGGTCATGGTATGTGGTTTATGAGATTCCTGAGTCACAAGATTGTTTGCTTTATTATTGCCTAATGGTCAAGCACAACCTCAGAGTCTCCGCTTCTTTGTCACAGGGGAGCAGAACTTCGACGCGATTCGACTCTCAACATATCGAACAGCTTGCAAGCTGAGATTTGTACAGAAGAGATGCAACTGTGAGTTGTCATTCAGATCCAGATGCCATGCTGGTGGTGACAATTTGAGTTTTGTTATTCTTTATGTATCTGGTCTCAAGGAAAGCATCAAAACAAGATTGTTAAAGTAAATACTAATCCTGCCCAGGGACTGGAGATGAGAATTAGCTATGAAACTATTATCTGCTGCAATGACAAATAAACTAATGAAACTAGTGAATGAAACTTAAACTAATGAAAAAAACAAACAAACAAACATACACTGGCTGTTGAATAAAGTTGTTTCCTAATATAGGTGTCTATGGTGTGTCGATTTCAGTGTTGGCACCCTAAAAGCTGAATAGGGAAATTTGTACTCTTGGAAAAAAATCTTTGTTTGATCTTTAATTTGTTTGCTCTACATATTCAATTCCAACTGGCAAACAACCAGATTACACTGGCCAATTCTGTTCCTGTACACTAGAGGCAACATCAGTAGTAAATCAAGCTATATTTTCATAAACTGAAAACCAAGCATACAATCACTTGTACCCCAGGAGGAACCGATTAATACATCTCAATCTTCATCAATAAAAATGCACAAGGCCCACCCATAATTCTATACTGTCTTTAGAACAAATTGAACATCATATGCATTTCAGCCGTGTGATAGATCATTGTGTAAATTGCAGTATTGGAGTTTTTATTGGAGTATTTACAATTCAAAAAATAAAAATGTCTCCCTCCTCAAGGTGTAGAGATGTAGAGAGAGTTGCAGAGATGATTTTTTGCTGTTGTTTTGTCACCTCTGTGTCTCACTGTTTAATTTTTTGTCTGCCTCCTTCTTTCATTCCTTTCATTCTGCCATCCACATGTCTATTACCCCCTCATACAAATCCAGTACATTTGATCGATGTTTATCACGTGATCGAGGCCGTGCGGGACGCTGGTCTGAACGCCGTGGAGCTGAATGCGCGCATCTCGGGAACAAGGCTGGAGAACCTGGTGTCCTCCCTGTTCAATCAGCTCAGCAAGCGCCTGCCCACCACACACACCATCAACCCACGAGAGAGCACTGTCCTGCTGGTTGACTTCATAAGGGCTGCTATTGACAGGTAGTGGGATGTAGTCCTTTTTCCTTCTTCCCTGTGATGCTATGTAGGTTTTTTCCTCCTCTCTTCCTCAGGGAGTTCAGGTTCCAGGGTTATCTGCACAACAGCTCTCTAAATAAGAGGCATCCTCTACCTGCAGCACCTACTGGATTTGTTTCTGGGATTAGTTCAGTAGCCAGTTTAAGTCTCAGGGTCATTTAACATCAACCACATAACAAAATGCACTAAAAAAGTGAGGAAAGGTATATCTATCTATCTATCTATCTATCTATCTATCTATCTATCTATCTATCTATCTATCTATCTATCTATCCATCTATCTATCTATCCATCTATATGTCATATATAAAGATGAAATATACTACATCAAAATGTGTGTGTGTGTGTGTGTGTTTCAGTGAGCCAGACAGTCCTCTGACGGTGCTCTCTGTGAAGGCGATGCTAGCCATATTGTGTGGAGGCAAGCTGGTGGACAAGCTTCGCTGTGAGTACCAAGGCTGAGTTAATCATGGTTAACTATGGCAAGAAAAGTATAATTATGCTGTCTTTTTGGAAAGTAAATCCATGGTTTCTGAACCATTTTTTAACTATGGTTTAACCACTGTTTTTCTACAGTGTAACTATTAATCATAGTTACCATCAAAATTCCTTAAAAAAAAACAAACACAATGGTGCTATGGTCAGAATAACCCATAGGAAAACATAGTGATTTTTTTCATAATCAACAGGCCTAGGACTCTCAAAACACTATTATTATCATTAAAACAAAACATTATAAATAATCCACTTTCTCTCAGACTGACTCATCTACTTTTACTTTAGTTATTGATTTTCTCCATTTCCTAAAATGCCCTTTGACAGTTGTCAGAGATTGAGCAAAATACTAAATTTTCCACTTTTTTATTTCTTGTGGCTTTATTACATTCTGGTCTCTTGCTGCAAATGTTGGAGAATTTGATATCTGCCTCTTCTGTGATGGATTTTGCTCTTTGTGAATGTGGAATGTTGATTTAAAATGGTGAGCCAAGAAAGAACCTCTTCAAAGGAGAGACATCAAAACCTGACAGTTACTGGTTATATTTTTGGTAGCTTAAAAATGTTCTGCTATCAAACTCCATTGTCACTTCACTGGAAATATCTTCGCTAGCAATTAGCCAATCAGGTTTTCTGGGGCTTATCCTGATTGCTGATTCCAGTATATCTATGGTTGATCGCTTCGTATCCATGTGTAGATAAATTAGGGTTTTTTTTTCTAAACATTGTAATTACATGTTTGTCTGTCTGTGTAGATGTTTTTTCTCAGGTGTCCGACTCCAGCGGAATACTGGTGCATTCCAAATTTGACAGCTTTCTGAGGGAGGCTCTTAAACTGCCCACCGCCGTGCACGAGGGACCGTCCTTCGGCTACACACACACCTCTGCTCGCTCCTGCTTCCCACAACAGGTTTGCTCACATACACCTCATTCCCCAGTTCTTTATCTGTCAAACATATTTTTTTCATATTTTCCAGTCATTGTTTCTCCCTCTGCCATTTCGATTACCCTGCAAATTTGCTGTAAAGTCAGACAGTATTTTCAGTTATATACTTAAGTGTTGTTGTTGTTTTTTGTTGTTGTTTGTTGTTGTGTAGAAGAGGGTGATGCTGAACATGTTTCTGGACATTGTAGCCGACCCTCCTCCTCAGTGTCTCCTCTGGCTGCCTCTTATGCACCGCCTGGCCAACGTAGAGCATGGTGAACACACAGGAGCACACACACACACACACACACACACACACACACATACATGTATGTGCACACACACACACACACGTATGTGCACACACACACCCACCAAAGCCTATAGAGAGAGA
>OMLB01007126.1:1428-18150 GCA_900302555.1 Myripristis jacobus | reverse complement strand
CGCAGCCCCCCTCGTCCCATTGGGAACACCAGTGAAGCCATGTTGGTGTCCCCAGCAGCCTCAGGCTCCCCCAGGAGGTAAGGACCAGCCTGAAGAATGGAAAAAACCCAGTTTAATGTTTTTTTTTCTTCCTCATATGTCTGATTAAAAGTAAACAGTTTCCTTGAGCACATCATTAACAATGTGAGACAGCATAGGCTTTTTCTTAATTCACTTGGTTAAGTCTTTTGTCTCTCTTTGACCACCGTGGTCCATAAGGATTTTGCCCCAGTTGTAAATTAGATGAGTATTGACAGCTGTGGGGAAATTAGTTTGCTGCAGCAGCAAACACTAAATGGATACAGTAAAAAAGAAATGAATGAATGGTGAAAACAGGGGCATATTAAACATATTCAAATGAAATTTGACACAATGTATTAAGAGGATGAATTAAAATGAGTTATATAAATAAGAAATATATGCATTTTCAGAATGTGCAGAATAACAGTATACACTGTTATTCTGATATAACAATAACAGTAGAACAGATTGAGACAAGGAAAATGAATGAAAATTATGAAATGTGCTCATTAGCCTAACACATGGTAATAGGGAAAAAAGAGAATATATTCAGTACATATACATATTGCAAAATTGTGCTCACATCAAAGAAAAAATAACAATTATTCATCTATATTAAGAATACATGGCTGTCAGTGTGAAACAAAAGCTGCTTGTATGATGTCTGCAAAGCTGACAAGATAAAGCGAAACAAACATGACAATCAGCAGCATGTGACCATCTGTTTTGTGTCTGTTTTCTATCGTTCAGCTTGGCAGCGGCTCAGCGCATGAACGAGGAACACGCTCTCATAGCTGCCTACGTCAATCGCCTCCAGAGCAGCCCACGGTGAGCAAGGAGGACGGAGGGACTGGGGGGAATAAAGGAGACCAGATCTGATCTTGTAGTTTTTACCATCATAATGGAGAGCAAAGATCTCAGAGAGAAAGTACAAAAAAACACCAGAAATGTATCATCTCTTGGAGGACAATCATGTTTAGATCCATCTTTCACCCCTAAACTGTTTTTTTAACCATTCATACACAATATTTTATTTTTTGTTGAGCAACATTTTCTTCCACTGCTCACAGCATGTTCTACTGCTTCAGGCAATGTACTTGCTTGTTTTCTGCTCAGTTGTGTGTGTGTGTATGTTTGAGTGTGTGTGAATATGTGACAGCTCAACAAAAATGATAAACAAGTCAAACAAACAGGCCAAAATACAAAAATAGAGATCTCCCATTTTCAGGATCATTGCATTTCCCTCCTCTGCCCTTTTTCCTCTTTTATTCCACAGACACTGTATGAACTTTAAGCCTTTGTTTATAATTTAAACTATAGTATTTATTACAGTAAATCTAAGATTTTTATTTATGTATTCCAGTGGTGTGATGGACAGTCCCAGCAGACAAGATGAGGAGCATAAACTGATTGCCCGCTATGCCTCCCGACTAGCAGAGACTGACAACACAGGAGTGAGTTGTTACCCCCCCTCTCACATACACATTAACAATAATGTGTTTACAATACAGTATGTTAACACAAAATCAGCTATTTGTTCAATAGCTCTCACAAGGAGAGTTAGATGACCTTGAAATCCTAGAACTGCCCAAGTGTAATGCTTTTGGTTTGTATTTGCTTTGGTTTATATATAAATATGAAATGTCCCTGGTGTAATTTCCACCCTGTGTCCAAATGCAGATTCACTGTGTCCAGACAGTGCACCAAGACACATTTGAATGCTAAAAAAAAGGATATTGGATTTTCCTTAACACCCCTTGAAGCAAGTAGGGAAAAATCTGATGGATTAGAGTTTTCACTTGTGAGCAAGTGTGGCTTAGTGCCTTGTCTGGACAGAATCATTATGTTCGGTTTTATCAGTGTGGAGATGTGATTGTTGCTAATAAAAGTGATCTATAGGCAAGGACAACTTTCGCCTTCTGCTCCGGTTAGTGCTTTGACAGAATCTGCTCTCCTCAATATGTTGTTCTCTAAAAAAAATGCAGTCTGTCACTTCATATAAAAACATCTTTGTTCAATTTGAGATGAAGAACTGAAGGATTCAGTTAGCAGATAAAGTCGATTAATGATCCTTTATGCAGATATGTATATAAAAACAAGAAGTGGCATCCAGCTTGCCAGCAAGTTCAGCTCAATACTATCCACTGCTTTGGTAAACATTCAGACACTGTGCTGCACCTAGTCGGTGGTCAGAGCTCCCGCAGTGCATTGTGAATGCTCAGGGATTTCTGGAAGCGCTCCAAATTTAAAAAGAATTCAGTTTGGAGTCAGACTAAGATCTTGCACTTTGGGTTCCAATTAAACAACAACAAACTGCATTGTTCAGTCATGCTGCTCACTTCCAAATGATCAGCCCATGGTCAGCTCAAAGGGGTGGAGCTAAAAAAAGTCTGAGACTTAGTTATGTGTGTGTGTGTGTGTGTGTGTGTGTGTGTGTGTCTTTTAGGAGAGGGCCATACCTAGTCGGAGCATCAATTTTGACGTGAATAAACAGCAGAGGGAGCTCATTGCTCAGCTGGAGAGCAAAAACAGGTAGAAACGGGTCAATAGTGGATGGGCTTTTGCATGTAATTATGTTTTTGTTTTTTTGTTTTTTACTGGGTACTGGGTTTGTTTGCAAGCAGAGTTTGACTAATGTATATCTGTTTATGTATGTCTGTATAGGGCAGGTCTGCAGATCATTAAAAATGTCTTGAATTTCATGTCTCAGATATATTTAAGTTTTAATAAACTTAAATACTTTAATAAACCTTAATTTCATCACAAACATTTTCATTTCATATGTCCGTATTTCTTCTTGGGAACATTAGTTCAGTTCCTCTGCACTGGATCAACCTTTCTGCTGCTACAAACCAATCAGTCTACTGAAGTTAATCCTGCCTTTATACTGACCTGTTACATTTGCCTACATTAGCCAACTTGCTTTATACTTAAATGTCATACTTAACATCTTGAGAGAAACCCAATGTGCAATGAAATTGGATACTGAAGGTTTAACTTTTAACAAAACCAGGATGATGATGTATCTCTGTTCCATGTTCCAGTGTTTTTTTTTTTTGTTTTTTTTTTAATACACTAACTGGCAATTAAAGGACAGCATTTCAGACCTTGGAAGGCCTTGGGTGTCACATTCTAAATCTGTAATTTGTTACAAACATCTAACTATCTTTACTCTACAACTTTGCCTCTTTGATCATGCATGTCCATCATAATAGATTCATAATTTCAGTGTTTAAAAAATGTTTTCCCCTAAGGCTGCACAGGCTGAAAAGTTCTTAGCTTAGCACATATTGGCCCTAAATTAATGCCCATGTGTCCAGCCGCTACAGAACTTGGTAGATATGCTTAACACAAGCGTTGACCAATGTCTCAGCGTTTTTTCTATCAACAAATAGAATGCATGAGCACAGCACACATGATGTCAGGTGTGAATCCATCTTTTCAAGTGTGGGTTCTCTAAATATATTTCAGGGTATTTGCCTCCGTGACACAAGACAAAAACAGTGTTTGTGTTATCAGATCTTATCGTAGTCCTACAATATGTTCATGTAATGCTTCCTTGGCCCTAGCTGATCACTGTGTTTTCCGTTTCCCAGAGAGATCTTGGCAGAGATCAATCGTCTCCGTACAGAGCACGAGGCAGCATGCCAGCCCAGCCCAGAGAAAGGCAGCACCAACCCGACTCTGCTGGCCGAGCTGCGTCTGCTCAGGTAAATCCTGCCTGGGTCGTCGTCACACAAACGAGGCTGCCCAGGAGCTTCACTGGAACCAGCTGCACATGCTGCCATAATTAGTTTCTCTTTTTTTTTTTTAAATTTTACTCCAGTTTTGGGCCTAATGTCGATAACCAAGCCTAACCCCTGATTAAAACTGACCTAAAATGGAGAGAAAAAATCAAAATGATGCTCCTCCTGTTAAACGTGCTACCTTTGACAATTTGCCATCATTAAATCACACTCATTTTGAAGCAGCATAATTTGTGTATGGAAAGACTGGTAGCACCTGCCGGACTCTAGACTACATTTTACACCGTGTACCACTGTGTCGAGAAATCTACTTTACAGCAGAAATGGAGCTTGCTGAAGGGCACAAAACAGGAAGATGGCGCTGTTCTTCAGCACAAACACAGCAAGAGCTTTCACAGGTTCTGGCAGTGGCAGATGGTGGAAGGAGTGACAGGCTGATGGAAAAATCACTTTAGCCTGTTTGTCTTCCTCAGTAACGACAAAGACACAACAAACACAACAGGGAGTAAGAGGAGGGACAGGAAGGAACATTTTGCAACAGGAAGCAACAAGATTTTTGGAATTGTGGTCTTCATTTTGAGAAATATGAGAACTAACAGCACCAGTGGTGTAAGATAGAGACCACCAGTCATTTCTACCTTGGTCTCGTTTGTTTATGGTGATTATGGCTAGTTATCTCTTAGTGATATAGGTCCAATGATGCACCACACACAGCATCTTTAACGTCACATTATGTGCTGTATATTTTTCAGCAAAGATATGGCACTGACTTCTGAATTCAGGCTCCAGCTGGAAGGTTCATCTTTGAAAAAAAACCCTACAGTGACTCTCAACTCCATATACTGAGAACACAAATCCCTTCCCACCACTGACCTTTTCAACCTATTTGTATATGTGAGAAACAGATGTCAAAGTGGTTTCTCAGGTAGACCTAGTACGTCTAGATCAGTGCATATGTCAAGCATGTCAGGCACAAATGTCATACATGATACACATGCAATTCTAACAAGGCTTGAGCTTATTTGGGATGTTATATCAAATCGAATGTTGAAGCTTTACA
Organism: Myripristis jacobus; assembly: GCA_900302555.1. NCBI lineage: Eukaryota > Metazoa > Chordata > Actinopteri > Holocentriformes > Holocentridae > Myripristis > Myripristis jacobus. The sequence continues at coordinate 13,284 of OMLB01007126.1, read as the reverse complement.
GCAAGAACATGATGACTCAGACTATTGTTTTGATCTTTTATTTCCTGATTTACCCCACTGTGTGATGAGGAGCCAAGATGAGAAAAAAAATGACAAGTTGGGCGCACTCTTGTTCCCACTCTGATCCAGACAATCAACTGTTTGGCAAACCAGTTCTAAACATCCATGTCTGCTGTGATGTGACCTTTGTTTTCTCTAGCATATTTGCCTATGTCTGCTGTGTAGCGCATTGTAAAATAGCAAAAAGTGATGTCGCTCCGACCAGCATAATGTCAGAATGGTAGCAATTCTTGCCAATTAGTTGTACTGCCCTCGATTACTAACACAGGTTTATGAATCTTGGACATTTTAGCAGCGCTCAGTGCATAAAGGAAGCATAAGAACTTGACAGTGATGATAGGACAGCAGAACCATATATAATATTAGCGACATTTTAAAAAGAAAACCTCCAGTAATGTGACAGTAATGGAAGGATGATGTTTGTTACAGGCAGAGGAAAGACGAGCTAGAGCAGAGGATGTCATCCCTGCAGGAGAGCAGGAGGGAACTGATGGTACAGCTGGAGGGACTGATGAAGCTTCTCAAGGTGACACACACACACATTTACCTTAGGTTTCAGCATGCTGTGAGTATTGTCACACACTAGAGGGCAATAGTTTCTCAACACCTCACTCCTCTCTTACACAATCAGTCCTTTTCTACCCTTGTAGTCAAAGGCCTTGCCTCCCTTCTGAATCTGTTATTTCTTCTTTCTGAATTTTGCTTCTTCTGTTTCTAACTGTATCTCAACTCTCCTTTCCTTGCTTCCTCCCCTCTTTGTTTCCATCTGTCCCCTGCCCTTTAGGATGAGGAACAGCGACAGGCAGTAAGTCTTTCCACTGTAAACATGTATAATGTGGAATCCAAAAAAAATGTGAGCTAGTTGATTTGTCTGATTGGATACTTTACTCTGCACTATCAGTGGTGTGGCTTGTTCCAAAGGACAACATTCATGATCTACATGCCCATGAGGATAAAGAAAAAAATTTGGAAAATAGGTCTTAAATGATGGTGACTGTGTGTAAAAATTGAGAAATCTACACAACAATGTTTCGATTTAAGGAAGATCTTTGTCTAGTGACTGTTGAAAGCTGTTTATAGTGTCTGGATTTCTCTTTTTTTCTTCAATTAGCTCTATGATTATGACACTTATTGTAAGTTTTAATACATGGTGTGCACTTCTCCCATCCGTCTACATGTAACAACCCTCCCCGTTCCCTCTTGTAGGCGCAGGCAGCTGGTTCCTCCCAGGCCTCTCCCTCCCGACCAGTTCCTGCAATGGCCCGCTCAACAGGTCCCGCGGCTCCCCAGGCACACATGTACCCCCCTCAGGACTCGCTTGCCGGAGTGGGGGGTGACGTACAAGAGGCTTTTGCCCAGGGTAAGAATGAAATTTATGATGATTAAGCCAATACCTACTGGGTGTTATTTATTGGATATACCTTTGGTCGCATGAAAATCATCACCAGTATTCTCTGAAACTGTCCTGGTGCTCTGGTGAAGGCTTACCAGCTGGAACATGTTTGTGTTTTGTGATGGTTTTGGGCCCTGGAATGAAAATAGTGCACTGTCATAATCCACCATTTTAATTCCTACTTGCTGCCTTTTTCTCCTTTTTGTGGATCTACCAAATCCATGTCCTTTTGCTGTGTGCTGGCACTTCCCCTGAAGAGTCTATTATTGAAGTGCAGTTTCTTTCTCCCCTCCTATGATTTTGGTTTAGTTAGGGGTCTAAGATGATGAATAGTGAGCTCTAAGCTTTTGATGAATTCACAAGGGACTGTCCCGTCACATCCCATCAAGACAAGCCTTTTTTTTCCTTTGATACACAAGAGAGATGGCTCTGGCAGGACCCACTTCTCAGCCAGCAGGGGTTACATGTGGTTCCACTACACCATCCTTTGGGCATCATGAAATTTTCTCAATTATGGTTTTGTGCTTTCATATATCCAGAATAAGTGCTGGAGATCATGTAGGCTGGATAAAATTTCCTCTGCCTTATATTTTAAATTTTTTTCATAAAACACGATGAGTACAATTTTAGGAAAACCTTGCAGGCTAACAGAGAAAAGATGTAAACACATTATTTGATGGAAAAAGAAATGCTATTTGTTTTATAAATCTCAACATCAGGCTGACCCAACTTTTAATTTTTGTGGTTAATTCGTTTCAGACTCACAAAAAACCCAAACAAATCCATTACATGATTATTATATTTCAATTTCAACAGTTTGTACACATCCAGTTTTTCCATCTATAATATAATCACCCACTTCTGCTGCAACAGAGGTGCACAGTTTCTGACCAGTGTCTCTGACTAGTTTCACTTTATTAACAGTTCATGGTACACTGTAAAACCCCTGACATTCCTGTAATACAGACCACTTGACAAGAAAAATAGTCCAGGAATTCGAGCATCAGTCAAAGCAATGCAGCAAGCTGTGTTACCATAAAACAAGAGATAATTGCTGTAAAAAAAAGATATCCACATATGGGAATTTTTTGCGGAGCATTATGTAAATGAAGGTGCTACAAACAGGCTCTGGCTCACAGCATTTGGCATCAGTTAAGCTCTAAGCTGTACTGTGTGTATATTATGAATGCAACATTTCGTTTTGAAAAAACATTGGAAGAGATGTGTACAATGGAATTTACAGTACTTCATCACTTCACTTAAAAATAGATTTATTCTTCATTGGAAGTAACTTGGTCTAGTACTTTTACAGTATGTGCCCCACACAAAACATGCTGTGGTAATATGACTTGTGCTGCCAAGTGAGGGCTGTCCATCGTTGCTTTAAAATGCAAAGCAAGCCTGCTGCTCTTTATTTAAACAGAAGGCAGCTTGGGGAAATGCTGTGATGGTGCTTAGGAGCAAAAACATGCAAAACAAGTTTCCTCTTGACTTTGTAAAAATATTTTTTTGGACTATAAGTCTGTTTACTGACAAAATAAATCATTTTTCTGTTTGCATATATCCTAGCAGCTCTCTCACTCTTTTTTTTTTAAATCAGGAAACCTCATTTATGTCAGCCAAACTTTGATTTAATTGTTTTTTCTCCAAATATCAGCATATCTTCATAAAAATGCTGCAGGACTGTAAAAAATTCTGCTGACAAAAATGAAGCAGTGTGAAAGGGAAAAAACAATGACATTCTAATCTCAAGTTTACCAGTAATGAAAATCAGCAGTTTAAAAACTAACATGTTATGTTAGTTACCAGAAAAAAAGTCTAATCTGACAATTCTAACACATTATCCCCAACACTGGATAAATTTTATTTGTCATTTGTCACCGGATAGTTCCACTGAAAGAATATACATGACTGCACCACAAAAGCTTTTAGTTTGAAAATGTTCACAACTGACTCCCTTTTCTCTCTCTTTTTTTTTTGGTTCTTCCTCCTCCTCCTGCCTGTTCTCCAGGTCCCAGGAGGAACCTGAGGAACGACCTCCTGGTTGCAGCAGACTCCATCACCAACACCATGTCATCACTGGTCAAAGAGCTCCATTCTGGTACACACACATCCTTGGTATCCTACAGATGCCTTATACTTTAAGCACTATCCTCATAGCTTCTCAGGAATTGAAAGAAACACAGTCATGTTTCCTGTTGTGTTTTGGACGTTGCTCTTACTCGCATCGTTAATGGTTTGGGTCACTCTCAAAGTCACGTAAGCATTTCTAAACATAAACGAGCTGCTCATCAGAAGTGGATAGGATGTCTGGATACAGATTATAGGTAGAGAAATGTTGAGATTCACTGACATTTGTTCTGGAACACATTCCCATACCTCCCTCCATTTTCTGTCCTCTCTGACTAGATGATGGCCGGGAGGAAGAGGAGAGATTGCTGAATGGGAAGGATAGAGGTAAGTGTTATAATCTCATGTTCTCAGTATCCCATGTTGCCCTCTTTCCACTGAATTATTCTCTCTCTTCCCTGTGTAGATGATAATAAACTTTACATGACCTCAGAAATAGCTTTCAGTGTGCAGGCTCTGCTTTCGTTCCAAGTACTCAGCGTTTCCACAAGAACTTTATTCTTGTAAGGTGTCTGAGCAGCATGTAGATAATGGAATAGCAAGCTCAATGTTGACACTGCACGCAGTTTGATTGATGGGTCACTTTGCTCTGACTGACTGTGCTCTACTGACTGACTGCTCTTCTGTAAAAGGCTTAGATAGCATGTATGTAGTGGTTTTGAACAGGTAAATTGTGTGTTTTAGTTGCTCCTGCTTTGTCTGTTGTAATATTACATTGTTTTGATGAGTATCCTACCTAATCTGACATATCTGGCTAGCAAGCACTAATTATGTAGCATATCATAGATGTAGCATAACTCAAAAATAAACAACAACAGTTAAATGACGTAAATACTGAGCTTACCATCAGCACCAGTTCTGTCATCTTTCAAATAAAAGTTTAGAGTATTAGGGAGCTTTGAATGGATGCAGTCATCTTTGTAATTATCCATTTAGCTCAAGACAGGCACATAAATTGCTCCATTCATTCATTTTCTATATTTGCTTAATATCCTTCAGGGTCACAGGAAGGCTGGAGCCTTTCCCAGCATACGTTGGGCTCAGGGCATTAAAACACCTTGGACCGTCAGAATACGTACTAACAGACACAAGGAAGCACAGAAATCTGAACCAAAAGTTCATAAAGTAAACACTGAAGGAATTAACGGCACACTTGTTTTTTTGGAGCTCCCTAAAAACTCATTCATTGCGGTGTGTGAAATTATGACAAGGTCCTCCTCAGAAAAATACAAGGGAAATTGTAAGGAGAGAAACAATGAGTTCAAATTCTGCCGACAACATCCACCCATGAAATCATCATTCCCAATGGTTATCTAACAAGAACAATATTCATAACTGTAGAAGAAAAAAAATATACATAATTCTAGAGAAAAGACACATATGATTATCGATACCTCCCTGTCAGATTTATTGTTTGGATAGTTGGATAAATAGATTGTTAGATTGTCCCAAAAATGTGTGTGGGTTTGTGTGCATGTCTGTTTCTCAGTGCACATGTACATGCTCCCTGCATTGCACCGCCTACTGCAGGCGCTCTTGTCTGTACGCTTGTAGCGAGACTCATTAGCATGCCATCTCATTAGCCCCACTTTATGGAGCCCCTCCTCTTTATGAGGGGAGCGCCTGCTGAGAGGAAGTGGTCAAACTACTTCCTGGTCTGCTCTCTGTGCTCAGACTGAGCCCTCATTAGATGTCTAACCTGCGCAACCGCCCCACTGCCCCAGCGACCCCCGCAGTCAGACAGGTGGCCAGGGCTCAGCCCCGCGCTTAGATCCTCAGGTTCAAAGAAATGATGCTGTGTGACGAATCAATAATGTCAAAGGTCATAAATATATACAGGCTCTTATCTTTTCTCTGGAGTTAGACTGCCTTGCACCTGCCAAATACATTTTATATTTCTATGAGCCGCTAAAGGAACTGGTCTGGTTCTCATTACAGTCTCTGGCAGAAAGCTATAGCACTTGTTTTATTTTCAGACAGCATTGTCCTCCTGCTAACTGATCTCTCTCTCTCTCTCTCTCTCTCTCTCTCTCTGTTCAGCAGGTTAAAGTGAACAAAAGACAAACAGTAATTAACTTTAACAGTAAGTAACTTTTATAGCAGAAGCCCTCTTGTGCCATTAATGAATAATGAAGTGATAATTTTATCCAGGTTTTTATCCATGTTTACCCATATTACCTAATGATAAACCAGACAACAATTTTCTTTCCAAAACGTCTAAATATCTAGTGTGTTTGTTTATTTGTTTATTTATTCATTAGAGTCTGTAGCTACATTCAGATCATACAGGGATCAGTTATTATCCCTTTGAACAGCTTAAAGTAATGATTTGGTAGTGCTCATACATTTGGATTTGTGTTGAGCCACCAAATGCCTTGATGTGAAGCCTGTAGTCTTTAATTGCCTTTACTTTTTTTTTTTTCTCATTTAACACACATGCACTTAGTGATGTGGTACATTTGAATTCATGTTTTACAGCAAATGAAACATTGTAATGCCAACCACAAGCCAAAATTCCAGCAATCAGCATTTTCCTGAAATGAGAGTTTAAACGTTGTGATCAGAACATGCCTTTTGTGTTGAAAATTGTTTGTTTTATGTGAAACAAATAGAAAATTTTGTACACTTGAATTTACAAGTGTTTCCTTAGTTGTGGTGTCAGAATTTAGGAAAAAAGAAAATGATTTCCCACATAGTGTTTGTCATTTGAAAGCTGAGGAGAGTAGTATTTTATTTTTATGAAGCTATAACCTCCAGTTTTTCCTGTGAATGTCTTGAATGCAGCATATAGAGGTGGCTAAGAAAACTGACTGCTTGGGAGAAGGATGAATGATTTTGTTTGACCGACCGAACTGTCAATCTCTCCGCAGGCAGAGTGATGTCACTCAACTGTAGCTTTCATCAAGGCCAAAGAAGACTGACCGTACCAGGATGAAACATATATTCGTTGTTTGCCAATGAGATTAGAGCTCCACTGCCAATCAACCAATCACGATGCTGGACACCAAATGACCCCTGGGTCCCTACTGATGTATAGCTGTGATTCTGTGTTTGTCTTGTCACTGTTCAGCGTGGTTTTACTTTGTTTTGATCGTGTTTTGATTTGAACATACGTAGCTATATGAGGAATCTGAAACCTACTGATTTGTGCTGTAGTGTGTGTGCTCTGCGTTCGAGCGGCAAGAGGGTTTAGCAAGTGAGAGGGACAGTGAAGAGACAGAGAGATGTTTTAGAGAATGAGTGAAAGTTTAATAATGTGCAGAACAGAACAGTGCCAGGGGCTGAGATATTGCATGTAATCACAGAGGACATTAAAAAGGGGGAGAAAAATAGAGGGTCAGCGGATGAAAGGGCGAGACTTGAGTTGCGACTTTCGTGTTTCCTGTAATTGGCACTATGTGCTTGATATTTATTGCTTTGCTTTGATTTTGATTTGATTTTTGTCATTTATTCATTGGGTTTGAGTGAAGCCAGCGATGTGCGAGTGTGTGTGGTCAGGCCCTGCTGAGACGATAAGCTTTAATGGGACTTTTTTTTCAATGCTGAATGCGGCCCAGTCCCCAGGCTGGGGCCAATGCAGCGTGGAAAGTAGAAATCCCCGTCCTTTCCAGGTCACTGATACCTGGATGAGATTAGTTCCACGGGTGCTGGTATGATAGCAGCTCAGGTTGTCCAGGCCTCTAAATCTGGTACTGCAGTGGGACTACAGTCAAAGAGGAGCTATCTGATTACTGTGGCGTGTGTATGTGTGTGTGTGTGTGTGTGTGTGAGAGAGAGCAAGAGAGACAGAAAAGAAAAACCTTTTATGTACAGGGTCAATCTAGCAATGCTGCCTTTTCATGCTTCCTGTCAGAGGCAGGGGATTATGGGAGCTGAAGTGCTATAGAGACAGTGCACAGTGCGTCATTCTTGAAAAGCCACGCCCACTGGAGGGGAAAACAGTCCATGACAATCAGCACAACCAAATGTAAAACGGCTACCAACATACCTTTAGGTAGCTACTTTCAGCATGTTGAAGGGTTATTTTGCACCCTGTGTCCACTAGAGAGGGAGAGGGATTTAGAAAAGCTCAGTATTGTTGGGCTCACACTGAGTGAAAGATAGGAAAATGAAATGATGCAGTTTGTTTAAAATGCACTACTTTTTTCAGTATTTTCCAGGGTTACAGTTGACAAACCACAGGAGGGAAAAAACAAACTTTATGGCCACAATAGAGCCACATTCAGTCTGTGTGCTGCTGGTACGTTAATTACCGAATGACTTGGGGCAAGTGTTACAAGCTAACGTGTAAAATTATTGACCTTAAAACAATATAGCTAATGATATCTTAGCTAAAACTGAAAATCGGATATCCAGCTTACAAGGGATAAAAGACTCGCTGCACACTTGATCATGTTGAGCGTCAGTGTCCCACAGTTTCACACCTGATTGCCTGCTTCCATTTTTCTCTTGTTAAAGACTCGGTTGTTCTGCCTGGAACCATATAAAAACTTAATTATGGATTCTTGGCCATCTCTTTAGTGCTTTCCCACCATGTTTTTTTTTGTCCAGCTTGTTAATAACCCAAACTTGCAAGGAGACACAGTCACACAATATAAATTTGAAGCCAATGGAGAGCGGTGGAAAAGTTTTCCCCTCTTGAGTGGGTGACACTTATTTGTGCTTTGTGTCTATAGTATAGTTGTTTTAGCACAGCCTCCCTGTTCTCTGGGGATCTTACAGTCAGACTGGTAGTGTGTGTGTTTTAGGTGCTTCCACAACCCCCCCTAATGAATTATATGCAAACCCAACAGGACCCACCTGGACTTAGTGGGCTTGTGTCTGTTCAGGCAGAAGTCATTCATCTAATGGATGGTATTTTAATATATTGGAAAACTGTTTTTATTAGCATTTGCCATTAGGTTTTCTTAGAGTTTCAGGGCCTTAGTTGGTTAGGGCTCGCAGAAAGCTGTACCTTCCTGGATCAGTTTGGGTTTGAGTTAGTTTTTATACACAATCCGATCTCTGCAAACAAACAGCAGACTGTCCACAACATACCTGATGTCTGACTGACACCTGGAGACTAGGATCTTCATGTTTTTGCAGTATGCTGAATGACTGAATTACTGATTTAATGACTGAATGAGTTCATGATTCAGTGTGTGCGTGAAAGAGAGAGAGAGAGAAATCAAGACTGACAGGACTGACGTGTCCTAACATGAAACTGTAAACACTTTCAGCTCCAATGCTGCAGGAGTTGATGTTGTGAAAAGCGTGGATCTGTTTTATCTACAATAAATATTATTTAACATCAGCCACCATGTCTGTCTGTCTCTGTGTCCGCTTGTCTTAACAATTAATGCCCAGTACATAATAGACTGGGCAGGCCAACACAACAAAAAAGTGCATTATATTTTGTTTTTGTTGATTTTCAGTCTGGTTTCGATTATAGTCAGGCTGAAAGCCATCAAAGGCAATGAATATGTGTAACAAGTTGGGAGATACATTCTTCTGTTTTCCTGTACAGTGATCCATTTACATTTCCCTGATATTCTGTGACAAATTTCCTGATTTTTCATGTCTAGAATGCACCTCTCTAAATTTCATATTTCAGAAATCCCAGAACTGGCCCTGTAATAAAGAAATGTGTACAGTCAAGAAATCTGAAACATACCTGAAAAGTGAAACCGTGAATAATATGAATACAAGTCCAAAATATTTTCCTCCTGGGCTACTACTGATTTTTGGGCGGAGACATTATCTTAACAAAAAGTCTCCTATTTTTAGGCCAGTAACCTACTGGCCCACAAAAATCTGACCATATTTGGAGTGTTGGGAGTGCTGGAATAGTACAACAAAGACGGTAGCTTTGCACAAAAATCATGAGTTTCCACCGAAAAACCATCAGAACAATTTGGAGACACATTTTTACATCTTCCCATGAGGCAGCTTTGGGTCATGACCTAGTTTCTATAAATAAACACCACAGTGTGGACTCCAGAAAAGAGATGGCCTTCAAAAATACACATTGATTTCTCTAGCATGCAAGACTTCAACTTTCCCCATGACTTAGTGTCCTAATTAGTATGGATGAGCTGTTCTCTCTTTTCCCATGAGCTTCCTTCAGAGGTCATGACTGTGTGTGTGAGAGCATGTGTGTGACGGAGTGTGTGTGTGTGTGTGTGCAAGGTGGGGGTGTAAACTACAGCCTGAAGAAGGTTCTTTAAGGTTTTGTGTTGTTCGTGACCTCACAGACTGCTATAAATAACCCCCCACCTCCCACACACACACACACACACATGAATACACTACTGAGTTTAGTTATTAGCCTATAGGACAAGGGTTTTCACCATTTTCCTATTAAGAACTCTAAGTTTATTTTTTTCCCCAGAGTCCTTCCACCTTCATAATCAAATGTGGGTACATAATTTAAGTGATTTACAGATGTGCACCTTTCCACCTTCATCTAAAACTGTTTATAAATGTGCAGCAAACCAATATGATCTACTTTCACACACAGCACACCTTAAAGTGCAACTTTACCCTCAGATCACAGCCTGTGATATCTCATCAATTCAAGCTGTTCAGTGCATTATAGAGGCTGTTTTTTTTTATAAGTGTTGCAATTTACCCACTTACCCGCCCGAGTCATCTTCGTTAAGTCAATTCCTACACTTCCCAGAATGCCTTTTGACAAGCCCCAGAGAATGATCATGAACTTGATGCGTTCAACTGTGATGTTTTTAATGTGTAGGTGGATGGTGAGATGGCAGGAGTGGTGGTGGTGATGATAGCGAGGCAAGAGATTTTCTGATACAGGTAGAAATGTGTATACACTGAGAGCACAGCGCATCTCGTGGTTGCTTTGCCTTCTTGTCTGTTCAGGCCAGCTGTGGAGAAATCAGTGGAGAAATAGGAATCAATCTGCCTCCTCTGTGATGGATTTCTCCCTGTGTGACTGTTGAACATCGGTGTGGTGAGTCTACAAAAGCATCATTTGCTCCAGACAGGAAAATGTACACTTAACGTGCTAGTGCGCTGAAACATGTTCTTTATTAACCTCCTCGACCTTGCCGAGTCCACTGGTGGCTTCCACAGATGGATGATGAACGGCTGTGGTTTATTCTAATGTTTATTTTCAAATTCTAGTTTCCCAGGGTTTCCAAAAGATGCCAAACATGTCCTACTATGATACAGGGATATGTGTATAAAATGACATCTAGGTACTTTCTATTTGATGTGATGATGCAGCCATAAAACAGTGGTCTCTTGGTATCTTGGATTTGAATATATTTACAGACTATATGATATTGTCTTGCAATGTGAAACTGAATCGACCTCGGGGGGTAAATTTCGGGGAATTCATTGCACCTGCAAGTGTCTAAACATGATCCCATGGTGTACATTGTGTGTGTTATTCCTGGTTACAGCGGGGATGAGAAAAGAAACCCAGCAAACATGAAAATGCATCCAGACAAGAACATGCTGTTCTTTAGGATCCAGTCTTCCTGAGGTGACCTGAATTAAACTACAGCCTGGCAGATCTGTCTCCGCCAGTGTGCAGCAGCTACAGAGCACTAGGACCGAGTTAAGAGGCGGCACAGCAGCTTTGTCCTTAAGTCACCTGCTGCTTCTATTCGTCTGTGCACTACACCTGTCTCCCGCGTGCATGCGCGTGTGCATCTGCTCGTGTCGTGTCCCAGTGTGTGTGTATGTGTGAGGCGCTGAGGGTGGAGACTCTAGGACCCCGCGGAAACTTTCTCTCCGGTGCGGCGGCCTCTGCGGCTCGTGAGCAGGCCGGTTGGAGAGAGAGAGAGAGAGAGAGAGAAAGAGAGAGAGAGAGAGGGAGAGAGGGAGGCAGGCGGGGAGCGCGAGCAAGCAACGGAAAGAAGACCCGGTAGAGCGCGAGGAGGGGGAGAGAGAGAGAGAGAGTGAACGAGAGAGCGACAACCGCCGGGGTCCGGGGACCTGGGGACGGACAACACGGTAAATATGAACACATCATTTTGGCATGGGGACGCACACCGGCGCCCGTTACAGCCGTTACGCACTCGCGCTGTTATCCCCGAAAGTAATCGCTCGCGCGCTCCGGAGCCAGTCCGTTGGTTCCGTTTTAGCGGATGATGTGCGCGTGGAGACGGAGCGGTTCAAACACGGTCATGGGCGAGTGAACTTGAGGGGCTCTTTGTACGGTGGGAGGAAAATCACGGCAACCGGGCAGCTGTGCACTTTTACCGACGTCGGACATGTGTGTAACGTTGGCTGGCGGAAGACAGTCGCCGTCCGCCCCCCCC
>OMLB01007123.1:3133-13624 GCA_900302555.1 Myripristis jacobus | reverse complement strand
GAGGCGGCGCACCGTCCAGCTCCGTCTGGATTCTTTGGGCCGCCACCAAGCACAGAAAAGTCTCCACGTCTTCATTTGACCGCGGTATCGGTTTGCATGCCATTTTCCGACTTTGCCAACTTCAGTGACGATCAATGCGCATGGTCGCTGTTGCCGTTTTGTTTTTGTTTTTTTAATGTCGGGTTTTGTTTTCGTGCAGGAGTCGCTCTCGTCACTCCCTGTCCAATCAGTGGCCTGCACGGCGTTCACGTCACATTTTCGGCTTGACTCAGCTTGACTCAGCTCGCTTGGAACCCCGGCTGAGTAGGTCCCAAAATGGGACCTGCTAGCAGGTACTACCACCTAATGGAAAAGCTCTCAAACCGCGCCGAGTCGAGCTGAGTCGAGCTGAGTAGGTACTAGTGGAAAAGGGGCAAAAGCCTTTTCATCTAACTCTGGGTGAGACAGACACCATAATCTGCTGGCTGCAAAAAAAGTCTGTATTTGCTTACACTCTATGTTTTTTTCATGCAAACACCTCTTATATGTGCATGGCCCCTCATGCATTTTTTAAATCAAAACAGTCAGTTACCTTTTGATATAACATTGTTTGTAAAAACATATAACAAGACTACACAGTAGTGATGTTTGCACTGTAGTTACAGTGCATTCAGAAAGTATTCAGACCCCCTTCACTTTTTTCACATTTGTTATGTGGCAGCCTGATGCTACAATCCTTTAAATTCATTTTTTCTCTCATTATTCTACACTCAGTACCCCATACCCTAACCCTAACCCTATCCCTTTGCAACACTTGGAATTTAGCTCAGGTGCCTCCCATTTGTCTTGATGGTTGCTGAGATGTTTCTACACCTTGGCTGTGTCCGAAATCACTCCCTAATCACTATATAGTGCACTATATAGTGATTACGCCATTTTGTAGGGGTGTCCAAATGTTTAGTGATTATTAATGTTCACTATATAGTCCACTGAATGTATCCCACAATCCACCGCGAAATGTAGTGGAGATCCGATGGTCACTAACCAGGCAATATATCCCGTCAAGCATTGCAGACAAGCAGCGACGACGAGCGAGGTAGTGTCCGAATTGTTCCGCTATTGAGTTCACTATATAGTCCACTACACTGAATTCCCAATATAGTGAGTAGGGAGTAGTGAGTGAGTGAGTGATTTCGGACACAGCCCAAAAGGGCAGAAGTTCCAGAAGGACAACCATCACTGCGGCCCTCCACTGATCTGGGCTTTATGGCAGAGTGGCTAGACGCAGGTCTCTCCTCAGTGCAAAACATAAAAGCCCGCCTGGAGTTTGCAAAAAAGCAGCTGAAGGACTCTCAGACTGTGAGAAACAAGATTCTCTGATCTGATGAAACCAAGATTTAACTGCCTCAATTCCAAATGTTATGTCTGGAGGAAAAAAGGAACCGCGCATCACCTGCCCAATACAATCCCAAATTGTGAAACATGGTGGTGGCTGTCCACCGACGGTCCCCATCCAACCTGACCAAGCCTGAGAGGATTTGCACAGTAGAATGGTAGAAAATCCGAAAATCCAGGTGTGCAAAGCTTGTTGTGTCATGCCCAAAAAGACTCGAGGCTGTAATTGCTGCCAAAGGTGCTTCGACTAAGTGCTGAGTAAAGGGTGTGAATACTGTTTTTACTTTGTCATTATGGGGTAATGAGTGTAGATTAATGAGAGAAAAAATGAATTTAAAGGATTGTAGCATCAGGCTGCAACATAACATAAGTGAAAAAAGTGAAGGGGGTCTGAATACTTTCTGAATGCACTCTACATGTGGATATACTTAACATTCTGTATCCTTGACTTCCTCTGTCCTCTGACCTTCAATATGGTCCTTAAAGTCACTGTAACTTCCCAAGAGGAAATTCTCAAGAGACTCGCCCCTTTTCAAAAAGGTGAAAGGGCATAGCTCTTCTTCTGAATGCTGAGGATACACCACTCTCAGAATTTCAGAGCAAACATCCGTTTCCATACCTTAATTGCTCCCCATATTCATATTTGCCTTGATGCATGAACCAGACTCTCAGTTACCTGTTTTCCATTTTTGAGGTTGTTGGCTTTAAGGCTGGCACACATTACAGGATTCTTCAAACCTTCACAGATTTAGAGACCACACACTTGATAATAACAAAAGACAGATCGCACGAGATCTCTCTCTTCTGATCTTATAGAGTGTGGTGTGCACTACGGAGCACACCACACACTAACCGATTCTTCAGCAGGTTCAGGTTCTTCACGCTCAATATTCCAAATCTCATGTAGTCAAACGTGACTTCAGTGTAAACAAACATGGCAGGCGAACAGGAAGAAGCAATGATGGTTGTTTTCGGCCTCTTACTTTCAGAAAACACACACACACACACACACACACACAAAAACGATTAGTCATGGAGACGGCGGGAATGTGGGCTGTATGCATTACAGCGCGAGTTGGAGGTGAGTAAAAATTGTCACAAGTATTACAGTTAGCTTTTTGTTTGTTTTTACCTCCTTGGCAGTCAGCTGACTCAGCTCGCCTTGATTGGCTTTTGTTCCGGTACACGTGACATTACACAGTGCGTGCTCGGCTTCTCTCGGAGCACCCCACACACTACAGGATTTCTAGTCGCAAATATTAAACATGTTCATTATTTACAATCTCTCCTTCCAAGGCCTTCCGAGCGGATTGGACCGGACAAAATCACTCTTAACACACCCCACACCACAGGAAAATCAGACACGATGTCGTTTGCAAACATGAGACAATCTGGCCTTTGCTAGCTTTGATCGGAAGGGGGAGATCGGGACAAAAATCAGCCCAATTATCCTGTAGTGTGTACCAGGCATTCGAGGACCATACCAGTGACTTCGCATGTCTAGCGTAATATCTATAAAATGTATTTACTTCATGTTTCTGCTAGTGTTTTCCCAAGCAAGCAGACATAAGCAAACGATATCATTTTTCTTACCAGTCCAGTTGTTGGTTTCCATTCTTTTTTGAATACTTTCTGAATGCACTGTATATTTGTGGGCACCAGGGATAATACGATAATACGTAAGGCTTGTCTGGGTCATAAAAATAGCATTTTGATTAATAGCAGAGAGGTGAAAAAAACTTTTTTGATTTTGTTATTAAATACTTGCAGCGATCTCCCGCAGCAGAACCAATAACTGCATTTCCCCATTAAGAGCGACGCTATGGCTGTGCACAATTGGGCACAAATACACACAAGGCACAGCAGTTGTAACTTCACTGTTTCAACAGTTGGGATGTAACGTTAATTATGTTCTTCTACACATCCAAAAGGTCACACACACAGTCCCGGTTCATACACAGGATAAACTATTTAGAGTAAAGCAGACGATCTGTGCATCACTGTTATAGAGTCAATTGAGATAGACTGCATCAAAATATAGATATTTTTTTAAACTTTGTTTTGTTCGTCTTCCATTCACATAACTTTTTAATGGAGCCAACAAATTGATATGCCATATGTATATGTGAAAACATTTTAAAATATTTTAAAAAATTAAAAAGACAATTCAAGTTCCCTTTTAAATGCCTCAAGTAATCGATTACTCACGCCAAACCCAAATTCAAATATCTGAAAGTCATTACTCATTCCTTGTCGAACCCAGGTTGTATTGCTGTCAATATACAGCCTTCTGCTGCAACCTAGAGATCAATTAAATCCTACTCATGTTCAACATTGAAAAAAAGTGATGGCTTGTCATCAGTTTTCTCCTCTGACTGTGTGCTGGACTGTACTTGGCTACCAGAATTAGAAACAGAGTAAAAAAGAGAAGCTGACCTCCAGCTGCCTAATGTTTGTTTCTCTCTCCTTGATGAGCTCCAGGTCTTCCTCTGTGATAGCAGCCTCCTCTGTCTGGGTGGTCATCTGACCCCAGTCATCTTGGCTTCAGATAAATAGTATAACAGTCAAACACATGCAAAGAGTTGGAATAACTGTGCAAAGACAAAGTGTGTAATGATTACAGCAGGATAATGAACATGTTTACAAAGTTCAAGACTTTTCCATAACAGGTCTTACTACCCAGTTCCAATTTTTTGCCAGTATCTCATTTTTTGACAGCCTATTTACATCAACTTCTAAATGTGACCCATCCAATTCTATGCTTTAACCACACATTTTTTTGGTCAGTACTTGAAAGAACCTGCTTTTGTAGACCCAGCACACTCCATTGTGGATGTAAACAACCGCAATGGATGCTGCTAAATAGAGTTGGGTACCAAACGCAATTCTGCTGGTACCACTGACTACCTATTCATATTAGATCAATCAATGCCAAATTCTGATACCTTGAGAGAGGGTTGTGTTTTCAATTAAAATAAATACTGAAAAGATTCCTTATGAGCCTTTTGAAAAATTCCTCCTAGTGTACAGTTTGTTGCAAGTGTGCATCTGGGGGAGAGGACACGTTAGAGAGAAAGTGAGAGTGACACTCCACTGTGCTCACCGCCTCTGAGCTAACACAGTTCAAACCTCCTGTTGAGAGATGTATCTAGTATTACTTTCAGGTATTGGTACAGGTACAGCAATTGGCTCAGATGTGAATGGTATCCAGCCCTACTGCCAAGCAGTGATTACTAATTGAGTATGTGCCATGATTGCTGCTGCCTTGGCTCAGAGGCATGCATGGCTCATGGCAGAAGGCTTGTGTGACTGTCTTGCTGTACCCGTCAACAAGGAGCAGCAGGTCTGAAACTTTCTGGGAAATGCATGATATGTTGTGTGAGCGGTTATCACCAAGGTTCTCCTACCAGAACAGTGTCTTAGGCCAGGTTATCAAAATCTGCATGACATGAGAGACATAATGACCAAAAATTTACAATCTGCGTGCTGCACTGGCAGATATCCAGTTCCTATGGGATTTATTTACACATATAAATATGGCCAAAATCTGATCTGTTCTGTGCCACCTGAGTAAAAAAAACAAACTGTATGGTGTCACCCCAACCAAGCGTTGTAACCAGCAAAAGTGTGAGTGTTTCCACGACTTAAAAATATTCTTCCCTAGTTTGTCTCATTTATCATATGGTATATACTACAGCTGAACTGAAAACCACAGTTTAGTGCAAGGAATGTCTGAGCCAAGTTTCAAAATCCATTCTTCTATATTCCTGCTATACTGCACCATCTGCAAAATTTCACAATATTTCCTGACTTGCCCAGAGAATCTCCTGCTTGAAATACAATTCTGAAAATTGTATGACTAGTCAAAACCCTGAATGAATGACATAGGACTTACTTATCGAAAGAAACAAGCTGTTCATCACGGGCAGCATCTTCAGTCTGAAAGAGAAGGGGTACCAACAATATCAGTCAAAACCCAGTAAAGGTCAAACAAAGTCTGCAAATGTAGAACATTTCATTAACAGCTCAAGAAATCAGGAATCTGAATTTCCTGCTCTCTCATCAGTGTACAGTAGTTGTTGAAATTATTCATCTGCAGTCCTGGGGACTGACACATCCAAGTACAGTTGTTACATTTCCTATTTGTAAGATTACCGACAGGCGGGATCCAGCTCTCGCTCTGGCTACTGACTCCTTTTCTTTCTCTGCTGCACGACGCTGGACTGCCTGGAAGTTGTTGAGAGCTGCTGAGAAGTCATTCATCAGCCGCTCCCTCTGGATCTTCTGCTGCCTCTGAAGATGAGAGCACATGAAGGCAATTAGAGAGACAGCGTATCACCCCATAGGTTGAATCAAGGACCAGAATGCATAGACTGATACAGCAGAACATAGTGCCGGCATTTTCAAAGCCAGAGGACTGAAAAGAGCATTGAAAGTGAAACCAAAAAAACTTTTTCACACTCATCATCACTCTATACAACAGTCTCAGTCACAAGTGCAGGCCAATACTCACTTGCTCTGAGGGTGATGAAGGCAGAGGAATTGAGCCCAATTCTTTCAGGTGTTTGTTGGTATCTTTTGCAAGTTGGTTGGTGTAATGTTGTATTTGCTGCCTGGGAAAAAAACAGCAGGTGAAAAAAGACTGGTTGTGATTCTGAGGGGGTCTCTTTTTCCACAATATACCTGCTTTGCTACATATCTGACTAAAAGGAAGTGAGCTTGAGATGCAGAATGTGTATGGGTTTCACAAGAGAAGAGATACAAGGGCAAAGTTTATGATCAGGGATATAACTTGATGTTGTCACTTACAGTCGATCCTGAAGTTCACTGGTGTCCTGTCTGGTACCCAGCTGATTCACCATGCTCTTGATCTGAGCAGCTGCAAGGAGAACAGTCAACAATGGCAAGTCTGATATGGGACCACTAACACCTAAGGAGACAGGGTTACATGTACAGTGACAGAGCATTTCACAGCAAAATAGCAGAACACATACTGTTTTGTGTGATTTTCTGGATGTTGGAGCTGCATGTCTGTATCAGGGTGCTAAAATCCCGTGGCATGGAGTGCCAGCTGTCTGCTTTGCCATAAGACATCTCTGCCAGAATCTTCTTGTGCCTTAGGGTGGAGAGACAAATTCTGCAGAACAGAAAGTAATTAAATACTTAAAAAGGGAATTCAAATAAACAATATCTGCTTTGTTATCTTTATAAATAGGATAAACAATAACTGGCAAAATCAAATTCACTTTAAGCTGCGCCTAAGATTGAGCATTTAAGTAACAGGCTATAACACGCTGTTAGCTGACTAACATCCTGTCACAGGAAGACAGACAGAACTCGTTAAGTTCTGTTGGTGTGTCCAAGTTATAAACGATCAGTTCACTCACATTTGCTTCATACCAACTTCACTTAGTGACAGTTCCGGAGAAAAGGACACTTAATATTATAACTGAGTAGTAAAACTATGTCTACAGCTCGTTACTGTTTATTAGTGTTAACTATATATTAGTGTTAACTAATAAACAATAACGTTGGATCGATTTAATCCATAATTATGGGTTTAAGTTAGGTAGCTAGCTACAGGTAACGTTATGTTATAACATTACCAAACCTTGGCTCAGCCACGACGGTTGCTTTCTGGTGCTACTGCTTATAATTTATATTGTAAGCAAGATATTAAGTCAGTTAAAATTTGATCTATCCACCTAACATCCAGCAGCAAAGACACAACACCAGCCACTTGATTGCTTCCTGGCTGACGAATGCTAGTCAGCTAGCTTTAAGCTTTACAAGAAAACGTTAACTAGTAATCTTACGAATGGCAAAAGTTATGTGTCTTCGTTCTTCAAACGTAAACAGACTATCGAGAATAAAAGTAAAATGAAAAAGGTAGCAATACTTGCTTATTCGGCTGAGTAAAATACGAATATCCGAGTACTTCCCCTATGTTGTTTGTCCAGTCGTCAAAACATAGAAAGCTAATCTTTGCTATGTCCGCATACGTCACTGGGTGAAGTCATCTGTCACGCAAATGAACGTGGGGTTGATTTAAAAAAAACAAAAACAAAACGAAGCGCTAGTGCGGTGTGTGTGGAGTGTGTAGGCAAAGTAGAAATATACAATAGGCAATGACAAAAATTAGCCCATAGTGAAACAGCATTTGGGCATAAAAACATCCTATTCTTCTACGCACATAAGAATACACTGTTTAATCCAGCAGTGCAAAACTAACCCGATATGCTATCTGCCTACAGTAAGATGACACAATAAATAGCGGTGGGACAAGGTTTCCCTGGAGTGGCTGCCTTATGGCTACCGTCACTGCAGTACCTTGTGACTTTCATGTGGTCCCCTGCTGATGGTGGGCTTTTACGGTCACTAAAACTCTGAAAGCTCAAACCCCTCTCTGTTAGGCAACAGAGTAGTTGTATATTACTCACTGGGCATTTATTCCCTCATAAAAAAAATTGTAGGCCTGTTAGTCGGTATGCGGAAGGGTCTTTTAAGGGGTATTTTAAAGATGGAGAGGGAGCAGATTGAATGTGCTCGATTTTGCCGTGCTTAGTTTGTGTCCATTTCAAAACTCCTCCTTACATGTTCTGCTCAAGGTTTTTGGCCGTTGTTCCTCGCCACAGTCGCCCTGTACTTGCTCTTGAGGAGGATTTCGGTCCATGGATTTGGCCAATACTTATTGGGTTTCTGTAAAGCGCCTTGAGATAAGTTTTGTTATGAATTGACTATATAAATAAAATTGAATTGATACTTTTTTCTTTTAAAAATAATTGATGGTATCAGCAAAACCAGTTAGTTTGTGGTGGACTACCAGAGTAACAGGAGGCTGCCTGTCCTGGTTGTCACACTGGATAACTGGCAATACAGCACTATCACATCTTACCCACAGAGACGGGAAGTGAAGTGCAAAAGCTGAGTTATGGTGTAGAATAATCACCAGAAGTGTTTGTGCAGACCATTATGATGTCACGGTGAAAAATAGATATAAAATATCGTAACCTCATCATTTTATCCTAATTGATATTTGTGTGAAACCTTGTCATAATTAGTGCATGAACTGTTATGACCAGAAATATGTTTTGTAAGGTGCGACCTTTTGACCTTTGGCAACCAAAATTTAATCAGTTCATCAAAGTGGATGTTTGTGCAAAATTTGAAGAAAATCCCTCAAGATGTTCCTGAGATATCATATTCACAAGAATCTGATGGACATATGGAGAGACAAGCTGAAAATGTTCTGTCTCTGGCCATAGCTGTGGCCAGCATAGAGGCATAAAAATGTAAACAAAGGTCATGTTTAGGAATCTGTATAGCCTTCCCTCAGCTACCCAAACTAAATGAATCCCACAACATAGTTTATTCAGACATTGGTGCTGTACATTTAATTAATCTAAATGCAAAACAATACATAATCTATCTTGTGGACAGAATGAATACATCTGATGCATGCCAATAAACAAGCACGGAATTAATTTAGGGTGGTATGTTACAGCTGCCATACTGCCACACAAGTTGCCATATAACTGCCATATTAACTTGGTGAAAAAACATTCCCAAGTACACAGCAGTAACTTATTATAACTTAATTTGCAACACTGATGTCAGCTGGAATGCCTTAGTTCAATGTTTGCACACTTTGTAGTTATAGCCAGGGATGCAACATAAGGGTTCATCCACTCTTTTAGACTGATACAAATCTATTTGTGATAAATTCATAGTGTATGTCGTAGTAAGTAGGGGTGGGAATCACTGGATAACTGGCAATACGACACTATCTTACCCACAAAAATGAAGATAGATACAGGCAATTCTGTGACAGATTGTAAGATAATCACCATGATACATTTGTATCTGTAGAATTGCTGTGAAAACTCAAATAGTGACAGTTGGCACAACTGTATTCATCATGTATCACAAGAGGAAGTATCATTATATATGGATATTTTGTTCCATCCCTGTTAATAAGTTGCATCAAACTGATGTAAAATCTTTAGAATGGGAAATGGCATAGACTAGATCTCAAAACTTTTTTTTCTGTTGGAGGTGGTGTGCTGACTGAAGGATTAGGCCTACCCTCTTTTATTCACCACAACTGTGCGGTTTACAACGTGCTATTTACATTATGTTAAGAGTAATTTGAACTTCATTCTAACCCAGGACAGTTTGTACTCAGTACATTTCCATACACTAAATAGGTTAATACACTTGAAAGGCAACGTAAAAGATTGATGCATACTATCTACATTCAAATAGACAGCTGTAAATAAAATGACAGGAGGGAAAAAAACAGCAAAATAGTGCATTTAGTTTCAGCAGTAAATTGGCTCTGGTAGGCCTGATGAAATGCCAAAATCCTCCTCTGTAGAGAAATCCGCTGGCTGCCAATGACACTCAATGAGAGCATCATACAGTTCCTCACTGAGCTCCATAAATTTCTTGTTGGCCTCCACCACGTCGAGCGCCAGGTTAGGATCTACAACAGATGGACAGTTGATTGTCTAAAACTAACAGCACACAGTATTCATACATTTTTCAATTCAGGCCGATTGAGGAGACACCAAGTGTAGGATCACTGTTTTTTCCTGCATGCCTTGAACTGCAATCATCAACAGCCACCAATGTTTTAGAAAGAGCTGAAAGTGGGTCTGAAGCAGACAAATGACTTAACCAAGAGAATGTAAGTGTTGCAGAGTGGGAGCAGAGCAGACTGACTTACACCGGGGTGAGGAGCGGCAGGGAGTTGAGCAAGCTGATTTGGTCTATAGCTAATGCTGCATCAACTGACCAATATTGTTTGTTTGTTTTTTTTTCAGGGTCTATACCCATACCTATTATTAGAAATCATGGACACCTACTATTTAAGGCCAATATTCCTTTGAAGTAAATTTGAAAATTGCAGTGACAAAATTTCTAGTATTATAAATGCCAACACAAATCTTGATTACAATTAACAAATGTTTAATATTTTCATAATAATTAAAATGTTGCAAGAAAATTTACAGAAAATTGGCACCCAAACCAAAAACACTTACCTGTAAATTGGAAAAAAAATAATTGCAAGAATACTATATTTATAATTCTTAAAATTAGATAGATATTTTCTTG
>OMLB01007119.1:14721-25076 GCA_900302555.1 Myripristis jacobus | reverse complement strand
GCCACACCTTCCTGTCCACACCCTCTCGTTGGACATGTGGTGACCTCTCCTGTTTGTCAGTGTGTGTTTCATGGCCGAACAAAACTTTCCCTGAATAGCATCTGAGAAGCTTCACTGGGCAGAGTAAGAAATGAGGAGGAGGATTTACTCTTGTTGGAGCGTCCTGTTTGAGTTGAGCTGCCAACCATGTAAATCAACCTGTTAGCCATTAGCTGCACTGCTAACACAAGACCAGGACGGAGCTGCTGCTGAGGAACGCCAAAACTCCCCAGCACAGCCACATGACTTGCACAGGCGTGACGTCATTAACCAGCCGCTGCACTCACTGGAACAAGGCATTCGCCGTCCTCTTCACACTGAATAAAAGGTGTGTGTGTCTGTCAAGGGCAACGGCTTTCTGTAAAAAAAAAAAAAAAAAATTGAAGTGACACCATCCTTTCAATGGCAAAAAAAATTCCCCTTAAATTCCGGCCTCCTCTCAGGCACTGGTGCCTTCATCCCCGGCAGCCGGGTTGTCGCCACACGCTGTGGTCCCGTGAGTGATGACGGTGGCCGGGACCTCGGACGAGTCTCGCTGGCTGCCGTGCCCTGACTGGCTGTCTATCTGATGAAGGCTACTGTGAGTGGACAGCGGGTGGTCGAGACAGGGCATGCTGCCATGGAAACTGCGCTGCTCAACACCCTGGTTGACCGCAGTGTCACACCTGGGAGGGGAGGAGGAGGAGAGAGAGACAGAGACAGAGAGAGAAGGGCGTCACCTACTTTAATTCACCTCCTCACAAACAGGCAGATAGAGTGGCAGGGGTTTCCTGTTGTACCTGTTGTCTCGAGAGCGGTGCAGGCTGCCGTGGTAGCTGGCCTTGCTGTGGACGCTGCTGGCCTTGCTCCTCGTGGAGGACGGGTGGCCGTGGTGGGGTCTGACAGGCTCGTCAGGGTCGTCCAGGATCGCCAGGTGGGTGGAGGAGGCGTGTGTGGAGGTGCCCTGGAGGACGGGACGGACAACTTAAGAAACACATGGATGGCTGTACTAGTTTGTTTGTCTCTACTGGACTGTGATTGTGGTTATCACCTTCAGGGATACAGTTCACAGCAGGTCTGTGTTTAGGGTTAGGGTTAGAAAAAAAAGTATTCAGCATCATTTTCAGTGTCTTAAAAAGTGAAATAATCTGGTGGTGCTGTGAGATAATCCCACTTGTTCCCAATATTTATCTACTTTCCAGAATTTTCTTGAATCAAGTGTCATTTTCCTCATTCTGGTTTGATCTGCCTTTTTCCAATCTATTTACATTTGTTCCCAGAAAAAAAAATCCTGAAACAAGTGAAACTGTATTGGAAACAAGTTTGATTATCTCATCTCACTGGCAGAGACTAAATGACTGAAGTGAAGGTTGCAAAACTTTCCATCCTAATAAAGGGTTTCAGATGAGGAAGGTGAAGTCAGCCACCTTGTGACCGGAAGGTCACCAGCAGGAAAAGTATGGGTTGGGGGAATGAATGAACAGCGCTCTCCCCTCCCTCAATATGACTGATGTGCCCTTGAGCAAGGCTCTTGACCCCCAGCTGCTTGAGTGGAGCTGCTCCGAGGCCTGCAGGGCAGACTGTGGCTGAACTGGACAGATCCCAGGTGTGTGTGAACATGTGGAACTGAGTGAGTCTGAGCAGGGTGTTGCTGAGAAAGAGCATACATGCTCTGCGTACTACCCTGTGTACATGAAGGTAAAAAACAGGATTCTGCTGTACTTCTATCACAACTGTAGCTATTCCTTCTGCTGTGCCACCATGTCCAGCTTGTTTCCAGCTTCACCACAGAACCCAAAAATTGCCTGTCACCACCTGAGGCTAAATCGTTGTGAGATGATAGTCGATGGATCCTCAGATTGATAAGTAACAGACATACACCAAGAATTTTTTTTTTAAATTTTACCTGTGAGTAAAATAAGCTATTTCCAGCTTTCTTCACTAACTGACTGACTCACACTCCTGCTACTTTTACTGTAGCTGCAGTTACTACTGGTATTAATACTGTACGTTCTCCATGTTACCTGAGTAGATGTCCCTCTGGACTTCCTAATGATGGGGGTGTGGGGGTCTCGCAGCAGGGACTGGGCAAAGTCTGGCTGCTCCTGCAACACCTGGCGAGACTCGTTCACCCCACTACTGCAAAGAGAAGAAGGTGAGGGAGGGCAGGGGGGTCAGGTTTAGGGAGGGGAGACGAGAGGAGAACAGAGGGGAGATGGGTGACACAACGGAAACATCAGGCACAGGACAGGGGAGATAGAGCGAAGGCGGAGGGGAGTGGGGGGACACAAGAGGGGAGGCAGGCACAAGAGGGGTGGAGGAGAGCAGGGGATGAGAGGGAGAGGGTTAATATTCTGTTATTATGGGTGTGAAGACAGGTGTAGAAATTACCTTGTGTCACAATGAAGACAGAAATATTATGTGTGCATTTGCTGTAAACACGTTCGTTTACCATGAGCAGCAATGCTAAATGTACTACACCCGTACTACACCAGTCTGAAGGAATGAGTCCATACGCACATTTAATAACATAAAAAAAACACGTGTACCGTAACCCACAATTTATTTGTATCGTCACAAAAAAGACAGAACAACAAAAAAGGGCAAAACAATAGACAGACAACTTTATTCATCCCAAAGGTGAAATTCATTGCCACCCAATAACCACTCAACATACAACAAAAGCAACTAAAATGCAGTCACACACAGTGATTATTGGCAGGTGAAGGCACAGCACCAAAACTGTACAGACATCAAAGCATTTCTGAAGGTGACCAAACACCTGTTCGAACCTACAGTCAGCTGTAAACAGTGTGAAAAGAAAAGGAGATAACACTGTGCCTTGTGGTGCTCCCATTTTAGGTAACATAATATCTGATACTTTTCCTCTTCGTCTGACAAATTGAGGTCTAAAATGGAAATAATTCATGACCTAAGATACAGCAGTGATGCAAATTATGTATATTATGCAAATTAAAAGACATTAATTTCTGTGCTGAAGTATGTGGCTGTATTTTATTCAAAGCGCATGAAAAATCAAAGAACATAATCCTAACAGAGCTTGCTGCAGTTTCCAAGTGACTGCAGATCCTATATCGCATACAGATGAGAGCATGATCTCTCCCCACTTTCTCTCTACATGCAAACTGCAACCGATCCTGAGATGATGAGACCAGAGTACGCACATGTACTCACATGAACAACCCTTTCATAACATGTAATTATGTGGGAAGCTAAGGTTATAGGTCTAAAATCACTCAATCTAGAAGCACAGGCATGCAGCAACAAAATCACAACCTGCACTGTCCATTAAAATGTGACTGTGGACTTTTATTTTATTTAATTTGGTTTTACTGAATATGCATGTACAAGTTCCCATTGGGGATCACTTAATTTTTAACTTAACACATAAGTGTATGTAGTGTTGTGTAATGTGTCTTTGTGAATTATCCTTTACCCTTAATATTCAATACCAAGTTTGTACAAGTGAGACTTTTTTGTCCTTTCTAATGAGAATGAGATGCAAAGTCAAACAAGGGAAGGGAACAACAACGACTGAAAAAGATCTTGACCTTTAAAAAATACAACTCAAAGCTTGCGTCTTACTTTTTTTGTCTGCGCCCATGAAGGAAGCTGGCCCATTCAAAGCAGGTCTTCTTGCTGCCCACCCAGAAGACAGAAGGAATCCCCACCACCAACATCATCAGGTATTTAATCAGGAACAAAACCAGGGCCGGATGACTGGTCTGCTCAACCTGGAGAGCATACAGGTGTTAATTAATGTTAATATTAATACTACAGTCATAATAGGACAACAGAAGGTGTGTGTGGGGGGGGGATACAGCATGTGACTACAAATGCATTGGTGCTGCCTGGAAAGTAGAGTAAAACAAAACAGAAGGATTCATTTAATTTAGACATTTGCTTTGTGCAGACCTGCATGTAGAAGGAAACTCATTCAGAGCACACAGGTCAACATTCACTCAGCACATGGGGAAATTTAAAGAGCATAAAACACCACTAAAAATGTTTAACAGTGCAGGACATGCCAAGGCACTTTCAAGTTTTTTTTTTTGGAGACGAATCTTTCATCTTTTCAGGCTTTCTGGCAGTTTCAGGGGTGCAGCTGCTAAACCAGCAGGGCATCCCAGCATGTTACGCAGCTGAATGTAACTTTTGTTGCTCTATTAAAATTCTTCTTCGTTTTATTTAGAGTTGCAAAAAATGTTCCCGTCAACTTTACTAGTTTGGGGAGAAGGCTGAGATGGATCTATGGGAGCCGACTTGCTGCACGCTTGGTGGTCCAACAAACTTCATGGGAGTTTTGACCAACATAATGTCAGAACTGGCTTATTTTTAATCAGCCTTTGTCCATCTCACCCAGGGTGAGATTAAATATCATAGATGGGGGTCCCGAGATAGAACAAGGGCCCCTAGGCCAGCAGTAAACGTCCACAATACACACACACAATGCCCACAGAATCTGCATTTATCCAAAAACGTGTGCACTTGTACACTCTTGTACGCATGCACACACACACACACACACATGCACACACATATACATGCATACACCCCTCTAGGGGGAAAGCTCAAATAACACACTGCAAAATTGAAATTCCAGAGCTACAATGGGACAGAGAGGGGGGTCTCTTTTCATTACAACGCATACACACTTACACACAGTTACACACATATGCACATATGTACGCAAACATGTAACATAAGCACGTCACCCTGGTTCCCACAGAATTGCACCCATACAGTATCTGGCTTCTTTTTTTTTTTTTTTTTTTTTTTTTTTTTTAAATCATACGCATCTTTGGTTTCTTGAAAAGCGCTACCTTGCTAAAATGCATTATTACTGTGTTATTATACTGTTATAAAAACAACCATAATGGCATTCTCTTAAAAGAAGCACAAACCCATAGCTCTCACTACATCTCACCTCAATCATTTAACTTTCATTCATCCTCTAATCCCGACCCTAAACGCTATCTTTTTGAAGTTCATGAACAGAGAAGTTTTCACATCTTTCACATGAAAAAAGCTTTCATCGCCTTCTAATTCGTCTGCATCCTGTGTGTGGATGTATTTGGGTGTGTGGAGCATCAGACAGAACGGTGGAGTGTTTTGGTCTGCATTGTGCACATCTGCTAGGTTATTAATTTAGCGCTTGACTGTATAAAACACCACAAACCCACAACCCCGCCCAAACCACTCTGCATAACCGCTACAAAGGCCGCATAGAGTACAGGCAGCAGAGCATGACCGAGCAAGCCCTGAGAGAGGGAGAGAGAGAGAGGGGGAGAGAGAAAACCAGTGGAGAGTGAGTGAAAGAGAAAAGAAACAGTAAACAGTGAGGATGACATACAGAGATGATGAAGTAGCAGTGAGGTATAGAGTTGGTTTGGAAAGCTGTATTAGCCGAGGTAATGATGCATACTCCACTGTGCTCCCTCTCCTCCACAACTGCTTACACTAAACACACACACACACACACACACACACAGATACACACATGCACATGCAACTGCCAGTGCTCTCTCTCTCTTTCACCCACTAACACAAACAGGCACGACAAGACTCTCACTGTCTTTCTCACTAATAAAAGCGTCCTAAAAAAGGGACAGCAGCGCTCTGCGAATAGACCGCCACAAACTGTTGACAGAGGCACTACGTTGAAATATGCCATGCTATTTTAATCAATACAAATAGCACTATACGTTAAAACTGGTGTCTATTCTTGAGCACCCGTCCTTATTTTTAACTTTTTATTTAGACGGCACTCCTTCACTGGAGAGGCACCTCGCTTCCACATAGGTGGCGACAGCATGATTTTATGCACGCTGACATATTCTCACAAATGCGTGTACAGTCTCTCTGCCAGAAAGAAATACACACACATGCACACACTTGTACCTTTTCTCTCTCATTATGAGATAGAGAGAAAGCTCAGGTGAATCTGTGATTGGCAGGGGGAGCTGTTATAGGAATACACAGTCGGGGTCTGTCAGGGCCTGAGTGTTATTTGTTTACAGCGTTCGGCGGTGATGACAGATAAGGGAGATGCCAGGGAGCTATCTGTTTTCAGAAAGAATATGCTTATGATGAGCTACTCAACAGGAAATGCAGCAGCGCCTGATGTTTTTGGAATCTGGAGCACACATGAATCATCTGCCTGAGCCCACTTTACTTACACCTGATCACAGACTCTAATGCAAAAATGCCTGACCAGTTGCTGTGTGTGTGTATGAGCATGTGCGGCCATCGATACGGCGACTGGGCTGTGATCAAACTGTGAGTTGCACGAGGATTCAGCCACTACTCTTCCTTTCTCTTTCTCTAGAAATTTCCAGTTAGAGATGTGGGGGTATCTACAACTTGTGTGAAGCCAGGCTGTGTCCCACACTGTGCCACAGGAGCGCTTCAAAAGTGTCAGTGGCTTCAGTGTCAGTAAGGCAGCCCTTAATCTAATCTGCATGAGGAAATTCCTGGAAGTAGTTTATTAAGCAATTTTTGGTGCAGCTACATTCATATGACCAGTATGTCCCAAACCAACAGCGAGTCAAGACAAGTACAAAAAATTAGGCTGCATTTTTTGGAACATTCAAGACATTTCAAGGTGAGTA
The DNA here is from genome assembly GCA_900302555.1 of Myripristis jacobus. Taxonomy (NCBI): domain Eukaryota; kingdom Metazoa; phylum Chordata; class Actinopteri; order Holocentriformes; family Holocentridae; genus Myripristis; species Myripristis jacobus. The sequence continues at coordinate 18,426 of OMLB01007119.1, read as the reverse complement.
AATGATACCAAATACAAAAGGTATATTTTCTATTATAAGGACTGTAAAAAAAATGTCATCACCAGTAAGATGTTTTACTGAGTTTACAAGGACAGTTTCGCCATCTCTTCTCTCTCTGTACCTGGTACGGGCAGGGGATGTGGTAGCGCTTGCAGTTCTCTTTCACCCAGGTTGTCTCCCATATTTTCCGGTAGGTATGCTCATACAGGTAGCACCCAATCACAGTCAGCAAGGGCACCAGGTAGAGGACCGAGAACACGCCGATTCGGATCATGAACTTGACCAGTTTGGTCTGGTTCTCCTTCTCCAGAGGGATCTCCATGCGCACACGGTTCAGAGCCACGATGCCCACTAAAAGAAGGGAGACTCCCACCTGCGAGGGGAGCGGAACAGATAGAAAAAGAGTAAAGATGAGATACAGAGATTGAAAACTGCCATTAATCTGAATTTTGCTTAAAGAGCTAGCTCACTGACTCACCGTTGGAGAAGCTACTGGCCATCCATCCATTTACTGATCCACCCACTACATCTACTCATCGATCCAGCCAACAATCCACGCACTCATTACTTCATCCACTCACCCAACCAATAACCCACCTATCCATTAATCCATCGAACCACCCACTCACCCATACATCCTGTTATCTACACATCTGTCCATCCACCCACTCATCCATCCTCCTTGACAGCACTCACCGCCACGTTGAGGCAGAGCGGTGCCAGGACAAACCACCTCAGGGCGTCTATGTCGTACAGCCCTATGAAACACACTCCGCTGATCCCATCCCCTTCAATTTTGTTCAGGGCCAAAAGAGTGACTGTGAGGGCCCCTGGGACCCCCCAGGCACAGGCATGGAAGAGCAGGGCTTTCTTCTCAATGGCCTCGCTGCCCCATTTAGGCACAGCTGCCAGGAACCACGTGATTGTCAGTATGACCCACCAGACACTGCCGGCCATGGTGAAGAAATAGAGGACCATGAAGAACAGGGTGCATGCCTGGCAGACAACAGGAGCAGAGGAGAAGGAATAACCTTGAATGAGTCAATCATGTGGGGGAAGCTGTCTATCTGCTGGCTATAACTATTGCCTTTATTTATATCAGGATTTACAGGATTGAAGATCAGTTGCGCTCTCATGTTTATTGTCTGAGCTTTTCATGCAAGGTTAGGGCTAGGTACATTTGTGATAAATAAATATAGACATGAAACAATGCATTTTGAGTTATAACAGGTTAAATATGCTTCAGAAAGCTTCCTTCTCATTTACTGCATATCTTCTAAGATCACGTGAGCAAAATAAATTCCAAAACTGAATCTTAAAACAAAGAAGAAAAAAAATCTTTTATTCCATTGTTAATGTAATTGCAAACAAGAGACAAGTGGGTCATAAAGGAATTTGAAAGCCCAGCTCATCATAAACCAGATGGGCTTCTTATAAAGGGGAGCCATCAGATTTGTAATTTTAGAGTAGTTATTCAAGACCATAATGAATTAAATCCCTCACCTTGTTGTGAGAGCCCTGTGTTATGGTTGAGGCCCGAAACTGGGCAGGGCTGGCCGCATTACACGCTACCCTGTCCTCCAACAGGAACCCCAGAAAGAACACCAGTGACACCATGACATAACACACAGCATAGAAGATGATTGGCCGCTCGGGGTACCGGAATCTGAAATAGAAAAAAAAAAAAGTTTATTTTGTCTTTCTTTTTAAACAAATTCTGCTATCTCTGCTTAAGGCTTTTGGAAATTCTTCTTTCTTATAGTTGTAAATTCAGTCTTGGCAAATGTCATACATTGTTTTGGCAATTCTTACATAATCCTAAATATTTAACAATGGTTAATAAGTCTCCTGATTCTACTCTACCTAACTGTTCTCAAAACAAAGACCACAAAACATCCAGTCATTTGTTCAAACCTGGTAACATCAATAAGGAACGTCAGGAAGGTGAAGAGCGTGGCAGACAGACAAACAATGGAGACAACGCCGATGAAGTAGCGGGCGAAGGTCAGCTCCTGTTGGCTGAAGTACATGGAGGGGCACGGGGCAGAGCAGTCCCTCCTGCCCAGGAAAATGTAGCCCAGCTCGGGGTCGATCTTCAGCTCCCTGGGACACCAGAAGCCGTAGTCCCTCTGAACAGTCAGAGACGACTGGTCAGTGGGGTCAGAAGCTGTTAATAGGTCCTCTGGGCGGGGATAGGCCTCATCGCAGTCTGGGAACCTGGAGGGAGATGAGCCAAGTCAGAACACGACAGATTCATCTGCTTCCACCAATGATACTGCAGACAATCAGAGTCAGGCCAAGAGATGAGGCTGCATGGAGGGAGAGAGGTGAGGAGGGGAGAACTACAGGAGACAGAGAGGAGTTTGTTTGCCTTCCCTACTAACCCGCTATGAGAAGAAGTTTTGTTTGTACGGTTCACATTTTAACATGAATGACAGCATGACCACTTAAACATTTGATTCATTTGTCAGTCGTACATTGTTTTACCTTGTGAGTCCCTCAAGTGCATTAAGGCAAGTTCAACAATCACAGTTTACATTGTCTCTTATAAAGGTGTTAGTGTGGATAAGCTAACAGGCAAGCCACTGCAGCTAACACCCAGGACTAGAGCTGGGAACAGGGGAGTTTTGGGATCTATGCAAAACTCATGGTCTGAGGTTGAGTCGGGTTGATGTATATTCAGTTACTCAAAATACTTAAACAGCTGATGCTTCTACTATCTGACACTTCAAGAGCCTTTTTTTCTTTTCAAGTACGGAACTGACTTTGTTCAAAACATAAAAACCGACTACTCGTACACACAAACACCCACTTGCTGCACTCCATCTCATCCGGCCAGGAGACTCCGAATATCTCCATGAGTTTCTGGCAGTCTTCCTTGGCACGCTGGCAGAGGGCTCGGCAGGGCATGGACACCCGGCCGTACTCGGTGCACACCGGGGCGTACAGGGCACACAGGAACATCCTCAGCTCGGCACTACACACCAGGTTCACCATGGGATGGAACGGCTGCAGAGAGAGAGGGAGAGGGAGAGAGAGACAGATGGAAAGGAATGGAGATGGAGAGAGAAAGGAATAGGAAGAGAAGGTAGGGGTGTGAAGAGAGGGAGCAAGAAATGGAGAAAAAGTTATAGAGCTGTGGGCATTGGTGGATGTAAGTTGGTTAGAGAATATAGTGTGTGACAAACATACAGTTGGTATCAGTGCCCTCTTGGGATAAACAAACACACTTCTAATTTCTTGTGCCATTTTCCAGTGTTACTGGATCCAGCTTGAGAAGGTCATTATTAAAACTGCTGTGCATGAGGGAAAGTATGTGCAGGTGCAAACTGTCGAGGACACGCACAAACACATGCAAACACACACTCTACACCAAGTTAATTTGCCAGCCGTGGCACATATGCTGCGGCTCATATTTAACCTGAAATAGCCATCAAAGAGGAGGAAGAGAGGTGACACCAAACTCGTGTGCTGTGACTTCCACAACTCTGTGTCCCATCAATATTTAAAAGCTTATGAAATATGTAAGGCAGCAATCACATCAGCCAAACATCCCTTTGAAGTATGGCACAGCGAAGAGAGCCCTCGAAAGGTTGTGTCAATACACTGGACAAACAGAAGGCACAGCCCCACACACACACACACACACACACACACACACACACACACACACGCACACTCCTAGGGTCTCGGCAGGGGAGAGAT